>VDFB02099306.1:0-32011 GCA_007258455.2 Sequoia sempervirens | reverse complement strand
GATAGATGTCTAAGGCTCACTTGAAGTTCACCGCCTCACTAATTCTAGCCAAGCCCATTAGCCCAGTATCATCCACAAACTGAAGATGAGAGTAGGAAGGGAGAAGGTTGTTCTAGCTCCAACCATGGATAAGACCCTGTCTCACCTGAGATTTAATAAGTCTTCCAAGACCCTCTGCCATGATAATGAATAAGTAAGGGGATAAAGGATCCCCTTGCCGGAGTCCCCGAGAAGCACTAAACAAATATGAAGGTTCCCCATTAATGAGAATAGAGAATGAGGTAGAGGTCACACAACTAAGAACCCAGTTCACCCATTCCTCAGCAAAGCCAAAAGCCAAGAGAGTTTTCTGTAAGAACTCCCAGCTCACCCGATCATAAGCTTTAGACATGTCAAGTTTAATAAACATAGCCTTCTCCTTAGAGTTACCGATATAAAGAATAGCTTCCATGGCTATCACAACACCATCCAAAATTTGTCTCCCTTCAACAAAACCACCCTGCTCAGCCGAGATCAAAGAACCAAGGAGTGGTTTGAGTCTCTCAGCAATCAATTTGGTGATGATCTTGTAAACAACATTACATAACGCAATAGGCCTGAATTGAGCTAACTGGTTAGCTCCTTCCAGCTTAGGTATGAGGGCCAAGAAGGTAGAATTCATAGACTTGAGCATCTGTTTGCTCCTAAGAGATTCCTGAACCACCTCAAGGAGATCAAACTTTATAATTTCCCAGAACTCTTGAAAGAACTCAATTGGAAACCCATCAGGACCAGGCGCCTTACCTTTTTTCATATTAAATACCACTTTCTCCAACTCAGGTAACAAGATAGGACATAAGAGAGTCCCATTCATCTCAGAAGAGACCAGGCGGGGAATACAATCCATGATGGCCTGCTCCTCAGCCTGGGCAGCAAGATTCTCCCTAGAAAAGAGGTTTGAAAAATAATTGACTGCCTCCCTGGAAATATCAGCATAGGACAAGAGTTGAGCCCCATCCTGCGAAACAAGAGAGGAGATAGAATTTCCTTGTCTTCGAGCCTTCACAGAATTATGAAAGAAAGCAGTGTTCCTGTCCCCCTCCTGGAGCCAATCAATACGAGATTTTTGCTTCCAGAAGATCTCTTCCCGAAGTTCCCACTCTTCTAAACCCTTCAGAGCCAAGGACTCAGCCATACTAAGGGCAGAGGTCAACCCCTGGTCCCGAATCTGACGAGTGATAGTATCCAACTTGGACTGGGCAGCCATCTTCTGAGCTTGAAGGTTCCCAAAACATTGTTTATTCCATCTCTTAAGTCTAAACTTCACATGCTGAAGCCGCTTGCTAAAAGTGAACATGGCTGTCCCATGAGCAGGCATCCCCTCATGCCACCAATCCAGCATAAGCTCCTGGAGAGATGGATCTCTTAACCACATCAATTGAAATTTGAAGGAGGGATTTTTGGTGACACCATAAGTGGTGACAGAAAGTTTTATGGGCCAATGATCAGAGCCCCTCCAATCAAGAATTTCAGAGCTGGTCGTCAACCTACTATTCAACCAATAACAGGAGACAAGAAATCTATCAAGCCTTTCAGAGATAGCCTCCACACCACATCTCCTATTATTCCAGGTAAAGACACCATTGGAAGGCTTCACATCAATGAGATTCAAGAAGCCAATCATATCCCTGAGAAGATTAGCAGAAGGGTCTAGCCTGGCTAACCCACCACGTTTTTCATCTAAGCAAGTAACAACATTAAAATCACCAGCCATAATCCATGGGAGAAACGGGTCCAAGGCTCAGATGAAATGAATGTGGGCCCAGAGATTTAACTTACCTGAAAGATCTGTAGGAGCATAAATATTGGATAAGAGAAACCTTTCTCCAGTAACAAAACTAGAAGCAATCAGAGAAATGGAAGACCGACTAGACATCCAACATAAGGGGGAAACTTTCCTTGGGTTCCAGAAGCAAGCCACACCCCCTGCACTGTTCAAAGCACCTACCCCCTGCCAATTGCCTTGGGGCCAGATACGCGAAGCACAATTAGCAAGTCCATCAACAGTAAGCTTAGTTTCCTGGATAAAGACTACATCCGGAGCCTGAGATTCAATTAATCTACGAACAACCTTTTGTCTAGGGATGTTGTTCAACCCCCTTACATTCCAAGATAAAACAATCATTTATGGGGGTGGGAGAAATGGGAATCAATGGGCTTCACAGACCCAGACTCAACCAAAGTATCACCCATAAGCTTAACCTTCTCTTGATCAGTCTTCCTTCCACTCTTTGCCGGTTTATCAAGAGGCCCCTTTTTAAAGGATTTCTGCTGTAAGCCTAATGTAGGAGGAGCTTTGTTACCCTTCACAGGATCTGAGGCCCCCTTAGAAGCAGGGGGGTCAGGAACCACCACAACAGAGTCCTTCAGAGTCTGTGACCCCTGTAGAACCCCGAAATCCTGAGCATGAGCCGAAGAGTCCATATCCTTCTGATCCTTTTGATGAACCCCTGGAGATAGAATTTGATCCTCTTTCCTTGCGTCATCATCCTGAGCATCTTGCAGACCCTTAGCCCCAGAAGAGAGCTCAACTGGAATACCCTCCTCCTGGGTCAAATCATCAAGAACCTCAAACCTGTTAAAGTTGCCTTCATTCTACCTATCCATCCAAGATCTCTTCCTACCCTTGCCTTTGTTATGGGACTTGACTGGAATAAAACCCTCATTATCCGCATGTTCATTAGACATTGGAGCCTTTCCCTTGTCCCCCTTGGGAGGCCCAGAAGTAGCAAAGGGAGAGGGTTTAAATCTAGGGCATTTGCGGTGTAAATGTCCATATTCATGGCAAATTCTACATCTAAAGGGTAGGGTTTCATAATCCAGCTGTTGGATCCAAGAAGAAGATCCCAAGCGAATTTCCATAGAGTCTGGTAATGGATTATTTAAATCAACTTCAACACAAATGCAAGCAAAAGAAATTACCTTACGATCTTGAGTTTGGGAAGCCGATCCCACAGGTTTTCCAAGAAGCAACGAGATTGAGTGAAGAATATCTTCCCTCCAGAATTCCAATGGAAGCCTCGGCAAACGAACCCACACGGGAACCCGCGAAGGGATCTCCTCAGCAGAGTTGAATCCCATGTGCCAAGGTTTGATGAAAAGTCCTACCTGGTTAAAGAAATAAGGACCTCCTTCGAACGCCCTATTCCTATCGGACATGCTTGAAAAGACCACAAAAAATAGTTATTAGCTGCCAGAATAATCTCCATATCACCTTCAGGGTTCCAAACCCTACGTGCCCAAGAATCCAAAACAGGTAGAGATAAACGAAGGCCCAAAAATTTGCAAATCAGAGCATGATTGCACCAGTATTCGACATCCTCTGAAACTTGCGCAGGTTGAATAACTAAAACTGGCCGATCCTCAGATCTCTGCAAACATCCGTTTACTTTTCTTAATCGAAACGTCCCTTTTGAAGAGGAAACACCATCCCCAGATTGGGGTTTACCAGTCAGTTCCTTATCACTAACATGCAACAAAGAAGACGGTTCACCCATCTCCATATCTCCGAAGGAAAGCTGAGAAGAGTCTATCCCCCGATTCTCCATGCAACGACAAACCAAGACTCAGGAAAACAGAGAAAGAGGCGGCGGGGAACCCTCAAGCCGACTCCAGCGAGGCCCCACCAAGAACTTCGCTAAAATGAGAATCTGAGGCTGAAAAGCCCACCCGCAGTTAGAAAAGGCCAAGACCCTGTCCGACCAGAAACACCCCTTAGCAGTAGCCCGGTGTTTGGCAAAAGAAATCTCACCCGCGAGAACGCAGACCGACCCGGCCCCGTTACGGTTTCAGAACATATGACCTAAGCGAGACAGACCCTCGTATGACGACATTTTTCCACATCTATTAGTGTATATATTTAACCTACGTATACGTCTACCTAACCACAATAAAATGATAATATTTTTTTTTATAATATTTTTAGATATAGAAGTAGAGGATTCATGTCTTGATGTGATGCATTTTTGTATTTTTTCCAACTAAATAATTAGTATGAATTTTTATTACAAATTTTAAAAATATAAAACTTGTTAATGTCGACCACCTTAAAACTTAGTCAAAAATTCATGAAATTCTTTTTTTTTACCCAATCCTATAGTGTGAAGCATAGATGTGGCCATGTTTTTAAGATTCAAAAATGTCTTGATAGCGTTTAAAAAGCTATAGTTTTTTTTTCAATCAACCATCAATTCAAGACTTTAGCTAACATTCAAATAGAAATGAATAATAATTCTTTATTAAATTCAAATTAAAGCATAATTTATATTGATTGGAAAGGCTGAGAATCCTTTAAAAACCCTTTTCATTTCATCAATTTTGGGTAAAAAAATAGTCGTCAACCACATGGGCCATCATATCACTTACATATCACCACTTTTTGGCCCATCACGATCCTGCACATACCCTATTTTGTGAAGCCATTATATAAATTGTATAACCACCCTTGTGAACATTCATTTTCTGATGAAATAAAAAGATTACTCTAGCCCAAGGACTTCAATGGGCCTATTAATCACAATTTGGGAGACTAGTACTATTTGGAAGGTGCAACAATGATCAGGATATATGGATTTGAGGATGCACCCTTTATTCTTCCAAGAACAGTACCTGACAAGATTGCCTATCTTGAGATTGCTAGGAAATTAGATTATTCAGATTTCATGAATTTAAGCTCTTTTGGAAAGCAGGCATTTATGCCTAGCACACTTTGTTTCGGTGATTTCATTGTGTTGGAAAGGGAGGGATATGATTTGGTTTTGAATAAATTGTTGCAATATAACATGAAGAAAGGTTCACCTCGAAAAGGATTCGATCCAGAGGGGTATATCAACTTTGCAAGGGACAAAATAAAGTTGGGTGGGTATGATCATATACCCTATCAATATGATGATTTGATTAGAAATCTAGAAGAGGAGGAAGTAGAAAGAGTGTTTGATGAGTACAATAGAGGATTGCTAGATGTTGGGATGCTATCTTCAGAGGAGGAAACACCTAGTGATAATAGGCCTCACAACACAATTGACAAAATCTTGAGATCAAGAAATCAAGCTTACAAATGTCCTTGCAGGGAGATAGAAATTGAAAAGAGTTTAGATATAGATGCAAGATAGATTTCATACAAATCATTCATAGTCGATGATGAATTTGTAAAAACTATAGAGTTTAAGGATTTCTTGTATAAGAAGAAAGGGAAACAAATAAGGGAATCAGCTGTAAATATAACACCAACTAATAAAGCATTGTTGTTGGGTAACCTAAAAACAAGTGTGGATAAAGAAATGGAAGATATAACTCTTGAGAAGGGGAGAAAGATGCTAGAAGATGTAGGAGTCATGATTTTTCCTGGATTAGATTTGAATTTTTCCTTAGTCTTTGATAGTTTCTTGAAGAACAATAATGCCACATATAAGCCCAACCATGAAGGTGTGACAATGATATACGCATGATCCAAGTACAATCTAGATGAAGGGTCGCTCATGATTTGGGCCCTGTATCCACATCATAGGAAATCAATTGTGATTGATACTGAAAAGGAATTTGGGCATGTGACGACCTTAAAAGTTGGAGAGGTTAATCCTATAACCACAACAAATATTGGCATTAATGTTGCTAAATTGAATAAAGCATAGATTCAAACGTCAATAAAAGAGAAAGAAATGTATAGAATGAACAATGAAAGATTGCTTAGAGAGAACGATCATTTGAAGGATATGGTGGGAATAACACTAGGAATCACAAAGCAATTAACTCATGGAGAGAGTTCTCATACAAAAGATTAGTGGGTAGGATTAGATGCATACTCATAGGGAAAATATGATGCACTCACTGCAATGATAAAGAAGAGGCAAGCCAACTTGATGACTTGGCTGAGTAAACTTTGGGGAACACATTTAAAAATTCATGCTACAAAATGAGAACATAAGAGGATTGATGGGAGAATCCATGAGAAACTGCAAGAAATCATTGAAAGAGATGTTCGAATAAAGACTATGTGTAGGATCATGATAGGCCCAAAAAGTGTCAATATGATAGGTATGAGGCTAACAACTTTTTTTAGCCCAAAATTGATGAAACAAAAGGATTTTTAAAGGAGATCCTCAAATTTTTTCACCAATATAAATTATGCTTTACTTTGAATTTAATAGTGGTATTATTCATTTTCTATTCAAGTATGACTAAACTTTCGATCAATAGACTGATTGAAAAACATCAATAGCTTTCAAAGCGAGCGCCACATTTTTGAATCCAAAACATTGTGGTCACATTTTACATGCTTAGCATACTATAAGACTAAAAAAGAAAAATGAATTTCATGAAGTTTTGACCAAGTTAAGGTGGTCAGACCTCTGAGTTTTTTATATGTTGTTTTCAAAGTTGTAATAAAAGCGATAATTAATTATTTTCTTGGAAAAATTACAAAAAATATGCATCACATCGGGACATGAGTCCACTACTTATATCTAAAATCTTATTAAAAAATATTATCATTTTATTGTGGTTAGGGTGGTCAGACAAACACCTACTTCTTATTTTTTCCCTGAAATTTAAGTACTACTACATTGAAGTTTCAAATTTTCGCCAAATAGATTTTGTTTTTTTAAAATAAACCTAGTAGTTTAGAAGCTACATTCAATTTGTTACGAATTCTATTCTTACATATTTTTGAAATAATATAGATATAAATTATTCAAATTTTATGTCAAGTTGTCTAACCGATTTTTCTAATTTTTGCTACTTAGGGCCTATTTTTCCCTTGGCGATCTGCATATACCCATAATGCGATATTGATAATACCAATCATTTCATAAAGAGACATGAGAAATTTCAAGAAGAATTGCAAGGGGATGGAGAATAGGGCTTGATTGATGCCACTAAGAAGGGATTACCAATGTTATTGGAAGAAAAAGGAGAATTGAAAGAAAAAAGACAAATGGATTAAGGAATGTGAATTAATGTTGTAAACAATTCTGGAGGTAGCTACAGGAGACAATTCAAGACTGTATGAGGCTTGTGAGCAGAATGAATGGATGGTGATCATGGAGATAGCAATTCACAATGCACTTGGAGATGCCGACACACATGCACATTAGGATTACCTTGATCATTTGTCAAAAATCCATTTATGGCTAAATAAATCCTAACTGCTAATTTATTATTATTGTTATGCAAAATATTTTTGAAAGGATGTGTCCTTTCATAGTTTTTTATATTTATACCTGTTCTATATGATCAGGAGAGATATAGATAGGCAGATAGGAGAAATATACAGTAGATAATTTTTCAAAGATTTTTTATCTCAAAAGACTTAGATGCATGTATGAATTATGATGAAGTTAATGAAGATGTCTAAATGCATGGCTTAATCTTGGTATCGGTTGTTTGTTGGAATTATATAGTTATTTGGTTGTCTACATTTTGATACTTTTTGGTTGTTTAAATTGATATATCTAGCATATATTTAGTTTATCAATACACATTTTCTATACTTGTGTGATGTGGTTATTTCATTCTCTCAAGTGTGGATTAAATCCTTCTAATCAATCACAGTAACTGGGAAGGATTAATTGGATCAATAGGAAGAATCATATAACTAGGGTTGCCATTTTATCTCAAGTAGAATTTGTCAATCACTTACTTGCACGTTTGTACAAGTTACAAACTACATTTGTGTGTCGAACAGTTTGAATTATTTCCATCATAGATTACACTTTTTTAGATCTTCATTAGACTCCATATACCCAATAAGGATTAGCCTTGATATTACTTATAAAATTTAGTTCATCCATTTTACATCTTACATCTGTTAACTAAACATATTAGGATTAGCCTTGATATTACTTATAAAATTTATACCATAATAAAGATTCAATTGTCCACTCCCTCTTGCCATTGTGGATAAATTGCTTGAATAAGAAACAAAAATCATGTCTGCTTCACTCATATAGGCATACCTGCCTAGGTCTAGCAGCACCTAAAAGAAGAAGGTCTAAACTATTTGGCCTTGTATGTTACCCTAAAACGTACCAAGAGTTTGGCAACCTCTTGAGGTATTTTTGGTTTTAGAGCTAACAAGTTACAAGAAATGGATGATTCATCTGAAGAAGAATCTATGGGAGAAAATGAAGCACGATCATAGCAGAGAATAGTCTCTCGGATGATGAACGATGAATATGAAGAACTCCCTGACAGGGACTTCCAAGTAGCCAAGGAATTACGTGTAGATGAAGATGATAGGATTATAGCCTATGAATCCTTTATTTCTAATAAGGAGTTTGTCAAGTCAACAAAATTTAAATCTTTTTTATTGTAAAGTATTTTTATGTCATTTTTCCCCTTTTGAGTTTGCGTTAACGTCTTCGGTGTTGGCAATCTCTGCACTCAAAGAAAATATCGGAAAGGTGTGCAATACACCACATGGTGGTTGCGCAACTTCTCCTTTTTCCTTTTCCTTACAAAGAATTTTAAAGACACATGTTTGTTGGTCATACTATTCCTTGGGAGCTATATTTGCAAGTTTGGAAACTTCCACCATGTTGACACGCCATCCTCAATATGGATTATCCACACTGCCTAAGAAGATATTTAACCAAGTCTTTTGTCTAAGCTAACTTTTTCTTCTTTTCCGCTAAGAGACGAGAGTCTTCGAGTCAGTGCTTTGCAGTAATGGGAGCAATCAATTGTGTCAGATGACTGCTCTCGAGATCTAATCATTTTTGGTTCTTATCTTCATTTAAATATCTGAAGGAAATTAATGCAGTATCTGAGGAATGAATGCAAAGATCTATTGTGGCCTAACCAATATTTTGGGATCAAATTGTGTGCTATCAGTCATCAACACCTAGGGGTCATTACTTCTAGATTGAGGCAGTTCTTTCTTCTTCACAATGACTATAAGAGAGGGGAATTTTGATTATTTTTAGTAGTGTATTTTTTATTTGCAGAAGAGAAATTTTCCAATAGGAAGTTGTTTTCTCCGAAAAGAGAAAGTACTTTTCTTTTAAATTTTCTTAAGGTTTATGAACTATATTTCAGGAAGCAAGTTATAGAACTCCTTTATTCTGGAAAATTATATCTATTAAGGTTTAAAATATTGTCAGATTGGCATCTGACCTCTGTTTCAAAGTTTATTTTTAATTAAAGGCACGAACTATTAAGGGAAAATTTGAGATTATGCATGTATGACCTCTTTCAAGTACTTTTCCTTCTTAGTTTTGTTATGAATGAAACACTGTGTCTTTCAAGCTATATTCTGATAGTTTAAATGGTGGATTTCTATGCTTTATGCTTGTATTGAAAAGTAGCATTTTGAATAAATTAGACTATGTCATTGGACTTTTTCGTTATCTTTAAAAATGTTATTTTTGTACTATGCTGTATTGGGAGACAAAGTTCCTATAATTTTCTAAAATATTATTCTTTTCCCTAAGGACTTTTTTATGTCTCATCAGACCTTAATGAACACTACCTATGGAAAGATTTGAAATTTTGCATTGTGCTTGAAGTTAGTCTTTGTTGTTCATTCTCTTTCTAATAATGAAGGGTTGCAGCGTTCTATTTCTTCTATATCAATCATAGGGATTTTTTGAGTTTGAAATGTTGTAATAGCTTCGGCGCATCACCTTTCATGTTTTAAATTTTTTATTTTTTCTTTCTCCCTTATCTCAAAACCCAAAAGAAGAGTCAACTTTCTATAAAAATCCTAGACGTATTCAGTGAGACGCAATTTGTCCCCCACAAGCTGAATTTCCCATAAGACTGTCGGAGAGGTGCAATCTTTGGTGATCAATAGTTCTTTTTTTGGCACGCCCAGTGGGACCCGAATATTTTTCAATTAGCCTAATTAGAAGTCAAAAATATTTCTTACATCAAGCTAAGGAAGGAAAACTAAAATTCCATGCCCATAATCCAAATGAGAGCATCCTCAAGAGGTCATTCCCAGTATTCCCAGCTACCTACCTCAAACCCTAGAAGGAGAAGAGCTATAGTTTTTGTATCACCCGTAAGGAGTAATAGAGCAAGAAGTCAAAGCCCCTTATCAAGAGCCTTATCTCTTCCGCTTGGAGGTTTAAATTTCTAGGTAAGATTTCCCATGTACCCAATTCATAGGAATATTTTCCTCATGGCTCAAGTACCCCCTCCTACTCCTAGGAATTTTGTAATGTGGGACAGTAGGAGCCTATGACAACCACCTACACCCCTAGATGTATGGCCCGTTATATTGGATAACGCCCTCAATGCCATCCCAAAGTTCTTCGGGGAGGATTTCAAAACCCCTTCTGAACACCTCCAAGATATAGCAGAAGTATGTAGGCTACACAATATAATGGAGGAGAATATCACTTTGAGGCTATTAGCTGCCTCTTTCAAAGGGAAGGCTCAAGATTGGCATCGATCTCTGGCCTCAGGTTCTATTATTTCTTGGGACCAACTCAGGAAGTTCCTTTTCGAATGATTCTTTGAAAAGGGAGACAGTTCTTCTCTATTGCAAGAGATAATCACCATCAAGAGCCCCCCCAAGGAAGACATGAGTGATTTAAACACCAGGTTCCATAAAACTTGGAAAAGGATTCCTCTAACTACTCAACCTCAAGCTGCTATGGCATTCATGTTCTACCTAAAGGCCATCAATCCAAATATTGTACTTATGATAACCTCCATCAGAGGGACTACTCTTCCTAACGTATATGAGTTGGTGGTGCACACAGAGAACAACCTGATTGATGTTGGGAAACTTCTTCCTCGGCCACCAATGCCAGTATTTGCAGAAATCTTTAATGACCGTCAAGAGGAAACCAATCCAAGCATCCCCACTGCACAATTAAATTTGGTTTCCCTGTAGCCTATGAATGAATACCCTACCATGTAGGCCAACCCATCAGGTTTTTTCATCAATGGTGGTGGATATTGTTGATATAAAAGATTTGATGTAGACTTTTGCTAATGAATTGGTCATTATCAAATGGGACCAGGTGACACCTACAAAAATAACCACTCAAGTCTATGGCAAAGGAAAGCCCCCTTACCAACAAAATTTGTATCATGGATCTTATAGAGGAGGAGGTCAACAAGCGTTGTCGATGAACCAGATAGTCCCAGTTCCTATGCCATTACAATCTGTCAAGGGCAGTCTGAACAAAGAGATTGTCCTGGGCCAAAAAATCTAGAGGATGATGATAATGTCTGGTGCTTCCCATGCAATGATAGTCATATGCCCCAAGATTGTCCAAGGGGAAACATCCAACAAAAGATTGCTAAGCAAAGAAGCAAGGGTATGTTCTCGAACATGGGTGAATATGACAAACCCAAAATGGATGTCCCTCGAAAAATAGTTGGACATTACACCCAACCAATCTCTTTTTCTCATGGATAGAAGAAGATGAGGTGATATTTGTAAACAAAGCCTTGATGACCAAAATTTCACAGGTGTAGTTAGATTACAATACAAGGTCAAAGATGAGGCTTATAGGGGAGTACGTGCAATAGGCTCTACCATGACCACAAACACGTCAACCATCTCCCCCCAGTAGCTAGTGCCCCACCATTTTTGACCCATTTCACAGCCACCTAACTTGCTTCTCAAAGTGGTGAAGGAAAATAGAGTATAGGATCTAGGCCCGGATTTTAATGTTTTCCCCAAAATAAAGAGATAAATACTATTTAAGCCAAAACCTAAAATATTGGGGAGATTATCATGGTGGAATGGGCTTAAGAAAGGCACCTGCTAGCATTTCTTATTATGGGACATGATATCAATTCCTCGAAAGCAAATAAATTTCTTTCTTCAAGAAGCATTGAAGTTTGAACGACTCAAGCGTGTGGTACCTAGATTTAGTTAAGCAAAACAGTAGAAATGTGATAGATTTTATTTCCTCCTTCAAGCCCTCGATCAATGGCTTATGTAATAGCAATGGATAGTGAATAGAAAACGACGAGAGCAAAAAAAACCTACACTTTATTTTACACTTATAATAGGAGATAAATTGTTGCATAATAATAAGGATTTACTAGGAGCTAGGTCTACTATCGCGCTAAAAGAAAAGTAGTGGATGCCCTGAAACTCTAGTATGAACCCCTTGAAAAAGGAATCATGCAACTTGACAAAAAGAAAGTCCCGATTGTTGGTCATATAAGGGATTTTTCCCTGACCCTCTTCTCCCGTCCAAGCTAGATAGTCACTCTGAAGGAAGTGGTAATAATTATTATCTCCACCAATTTTAGAATGTCTTATTATGGATTTTACCCTAAACTTGGCAAGATATATCTAGCCAGCTTTGACTGGTCCTAATTTAATACTGCACCAAACATAGAGCTAAGATGAAGATTTTGTTTTAAAAGCTTCTAATCCCAAACACATTGTGGAAGACTTAAACCTATGTTTCAGACCTAAATGATATACCACCCCATCAAGAGAAATATTGTATGATAATTCTAATAAAGAAGAAGACACAGGGAATACTGCTAAGAAGGAAACACCTGAACCTTCCATAGATTATGATTCATTTACCAATTTACTTGTGATAGGGCCAAGTTCCTATATAATTTTTGATGGAAATGAAGCTTGTCCAAAAATAATGAAGAATTCGAAAGAGCTCAATGATCTACCTTATAATCATGTATGGACCATACCCCATGATGGTGTCAAGTGTAAAGGCTAATTCAGAATAAGCACATGTTTGGTTTCTTTTTCCGATGAGACCGAGATTTCTAGGTGCTTATTGTCTTCTTTCGCCATGCTCTACTGGTAAATTTGGAATGTGTAGCACCATTCTAATAAGATCTAGTGGAACAAATAGGTGCGGGTCTAAAGCGAGTTGTCTTACTTTCAAAGTTCATAGAAAGTCAGATCTTTGGGAAAGAAACCACAATGAATGCAAGCCTAAAATTCCAGGAACGAGATAGAAGGGACCTCACCAAAATATTTAATGTTTTTAGTATGTGATGAAATCCCTGGTTGCAAAATAACACCGTCTGTCGAACATTTTTTATCAGAACGTGTTCAAAACCAATCTCTGACTCGACAAAAAAAAAGCTCCCCACAACTTGGAAGGGTTGTAGTAAGCCTAGGAGACAGAACTTGGACAAAAGGTTTACAGATGGTATATGGACCTCTTACATAAGGAAAAAAAGAGGAGAAAATTTGTTACAGATGCGATCACAAAGGGTATGACCTAGGTATATTTCTGTTAACGACTACCTTCGATGACTAGTTTAGGCTAGACAAGAAGCGAAGACAAGGGATAGATCGTTCAAGGAAAAACTCCTTGGCAAGATGGGTCTCCATCAAACAAGGAAGGATTTTGCTAGATTGTCACTTTTCCTCGATATTGATGTGGTAGTCCTCCCAAGTCTCAACCAAGGCAAAAATCTCATTGATAATAAATAAGTCTCTTAGGGACATGAAATTTCTGATGAGAGGATCCGATCAACTAAGGGCAGCGTTTATTACTGATTGGGAAGCATCCATATTCATAAGAACGAAATATTTTGGGACAAATCCATGCCCAGAATTAAATAAAAGTTTTTGGGTTAAGTCTAGCTCTGCTCATGAATTCATACCAGATTTTGCAAGCATTTCAACCTCGTGTGTCCTGATGATAATGAAGAAGGCACCTTTTCAACAATTTCGGAAAGACATAGTGGTTGTCAATTGGTTAGAAAGAGGAAAAGAAAAATTCACAAGTTTTTGTAGAAAATAAGAGCCATATTAGATCTTCCCGAGAACGTCATACCTCTCAATATCTATGAACCAAAGGAATCACAAAGATCAAATCTTGTTATCCAATACAATATTTTTTTAGAAAACTCACAATATTGTGAGGTAGTAAAAAGTGGTTCAACTGAATTAACTTTTAGTAGCCTAATTGAGGTAACTCAAAATATTGGGTTGGCCCCTCAAAAGGACAAGCACGACCCTAGACAAAATTTCCTATTAGTAAATCAAATTTCCCTTAAATTGACCCCAAAGTTTTCCAAGTACGAATTAATGTATGGGAATCTTGCAAATAGCTTGAGGCACAAAATTTATAGGAAAAGGGACTGTAAAGTCACAACTTGTTATCATCAAGCAATCAAACAAAGCTTTGATTCTTACCAAAAAAGGGTTTCAATACAAGAGTATCATAGAAGTGTTGAAGAGCCAGGGTGACCAGTTAATTCCAAAGTGTTGTTGAAGAGAATTTTCAAGAAACAAAACATGCAAAAAGAAGAAGTTGTACAGGTTCAAAGAAATGTTTTTAGGTGGACCAGTGAACAGTATTTATCTAAGAACTTTCTATAAAAATGCACAACTCTTTTAAATTTTAGCAAATTTGTACTATATGTAAAAAACTTTGTAATTATTTTTATTTTTTAAAATAAGGCCCAAAATAACACAAGGAGGAAATAAGAGCTATACTATATTAAGTTTCTCGACAAAATTTACAATATAATATATAGCTAAGGACTTGAAAATGCCATCCTAGGCTCCCTTAGCAAAAAGCTGTCAAAAGCGGAGGCAACAAAAGCTGTACTCAGATTTTTCTTTTTTCCTTCTTTTTTGGAAAAAGAAAAAGAGATTCATACGTGTTTTCTGCTTCTCCTTTCTTTTTCTTCTTCTCCTTCATTTGACAAGCAAGTTGCAGGTAGGGGAAAAAATATCGCGCACACGGGCTACACAAATAGACCCAGGGTATATTCACTACGAAGCCGCACCAGGTAACTAAAATGTTTTTCCGAGGAAATTCCTAGAACCTCCTCCATGCCATACTCATGTAGAAGGAAAGTGGTCACCGGCTAGGAAGAGCAATGGTGTACATCCATTCCCATCATGTGAAAGTAAGTTAGGAAGGGAAACTAGGTTACGTCCATGCCAAAATCCACATGCCTCTGAAGGTCGATGGCCACATGTACTATCTCGCCAAGCCCTTCCATCAGAGAAGTGTCGAACATCTTCTAGCATAGCACAATTATCATGGGTTTGGCTACACCAAAGTGTAGTAGAGAGGCTACGAAGTGCGAAAGAACATTGTAGTTGCTCTGCAACTAGTTCTCATCAGTAAGGAAGTCCACGCCGACGACCCACTTGAATGGAGTCATTCTTAAGGGGTCACAATATTTCACCAAAAAATTTATGCGGCTATAAGTAATCACCCCCCAAAAATTAGTTCTATAGTCTTCATGGAAGAAGCCAAACAGGGGTCCCCAAGCCAGCACATATTGTGATAGCAGTAAAAATGGTAGTAAAAGAGGCAGCGAAAAAAGTAGCCAAGTTAGAGAAAACTATATCTTTGAATGAATATAGTAAAAGGTGGTGCTTTTATATATAGAAAAAGCTAATGGGGAGGCTTCGCCAACGAGATGTCCATTTTTGGCCGAACAACAATGAAAATTTTTGAGGAAAAGTGGAGCGAGGTTGGAAAATCATACGGAGAATCTAATGGAGTGCCTTGAGAAATAAATTTGGGTGTTGAGGAGTAAATACTCTCATATGTTGATAGTTGACATGTGTCCTTGCCATCATCTGCACCAACCTATTTGCTAATAAGAAGGGACATGGATTAACACACTAAGGCTCTAACAAATTAATGAAGCCATCTTTTCAAAAAGTACCTTGTGTCATCTCAACACGCTCTATATGACGAAAAGCATGCTTCCCAATGTAATGAATTAAACGAAAAAGAGGCAGCGAAAGGAATGTACTAATTCTTTTCTCCCTGCATTTTCAAATTTCCTAAGGGATACAGAACTCCCATCCACACGTATTATCGCATCGACAACATTTATGAGCTATCAATAGTGGCGAACTCATAATTACATGTAAAGTTCTAGAATTAATTGCATTCAAAGCAAGTTGAGTTCAGTGCAAAGGAAAATGTTTTTGAAACCAGAGAGTTCTTGTATCACTTCCAGGAAATCATGGCAGAAGTATCTACCTCTGGTAGGTGGGTTGAAGTAGCAAACAAAAGATTTGGTTATGCAGACATTTTTGGGCACTACTCATTCGCTAATGCCCTAGGCCAAGAGGAATGGCCATTTGAACGCTGCAGAATGCTTCAAGTAAACAAGCACCTTCTAAAAAAGGCAGTTCAAGATATAACCGATAATGTCTATGACCCCCAATTATCCACCAACCCTAAAAACCTAAGGGAAGGTGCTTTTTAGAGGATGCTAGGCTATGAATCTAAAGATGGTTTTTCTTTTTGGCTTTGGAATAGCGGTCTTCCACAATTTATGTTGGTTGAGGTTCATCTATGCCTAGAGCTAGTTGATGCATGCGTAAAAGGGTTTAACAGAAATATAGAGACTATTGAAGGTCGTGAAGTCAAGCTCATCATTTCAGCCCAAGCTATACGGGACATGTTGTGCATTCATGTGGGTTGGAATGCATACCTTTTTAATGAAGAATAGATGGATGCTCTGGGGGAAGAAATGTTTGGGAGAATGAGTTTTTATGAAGATGAGACAAAGGAATGACCGCAAAGAGGACAGATTCACTAGCCTCTATCACAAAGAAAATTTAAGAAGGATACGTAGTCTGTATTATCCATGCTATCCTGGGTCTTTGGTCTCGACAATGATGAAGAGGTTAACCCTTTCCAATTTTCTCTAAGCATTGTACTCAAAAGAGAAAAAGTACAGAGACACTACGATTTTGTTGAAGTAATAGCTGAAAATATGAAGTTGCAGTTGAGGAACTACAGCATGGAGTCCAAGTTCAAGTATTCTTCCATCCTAGACCATTTTTTATTGCATCAAAATTTTGAATGGCTATGGAGAGATGTGCCAATATATAGGACAAATGAGAGAGGTTATATCCAACCAATCTTTGTATGAACCTCCATGTTCTCTAGGATAGGAGATTACTATCAATTTGCAAATTATTTTCTGCGACCAGTGCTACAAGATTTATTGCCTCGCCCTTCGGGCCATTTTTCTCAAGAAGTTATTGAATGGATAGAGCACCCACCTATTATGATGGATTATCTCCTCGGCGAAGATTTTAACTTCATCAGATTTCATGGTTATCCCAGGAAAGTTTTTTGGCTCCCCAAATTTGTGACAGATAGAACTTTTGCACTAGAAGTTTGCCAACAAATATCTGCTATTGATAGAATTTATGGGGCTAGGAGGAATAAAGCAAAGCTTTTTGACCTCCCCCTTATGATTGCAAAGAGCCAAGTGGTATTAAGCAAGCAGAAGGTTGAGGATGAGATCTAGAATCATTTGGTTATTCTTGGCTTGGTCTTCATTTGTGACAAGTGGAATTATAACCTAGATGGGTGTTTCAACTTAAGACATGAGTTCAGGGAGTATTTTTCCAGAAGGAGGAATACTACCTAGGAGAGTGCCAAAATGTACATTGACTTGAACCAAATACCAGAAAGGCGGCCAAGATGGCTAAGTTTTTATCAACCCCAAACACAATACCAGAGGAACCTCCAAATGAGCAAATCTCTTAGTGCTCAGTTAAGATGAAAGGGATGGTCAAAACTGAAGAAGGCTAATGTCTAGAGATTCTGACAAGAGATGAGGAACACAGGTGCTTTGTTTGGCAGCTTCCAACTCGATGAAGAATTTGAGGACATATATGATCGGGAAGCTGATTCCAACAATAGCAATCCTGAAACAAGCCACAAAATTGACTAGAAGAACAAGTTCCAACCCTGGTTCATAGGCCTCGGTAGCCCGACAATCAAAGAATATTGGGATTAGAGGGCCCGTAGGTTCCATCCACATCCCAAGCCCGAAGCAAAGGAAAAGAGGTCTGATGATCTCTAAAAGGATCCTCTATAGCTACTCATTCTTGACTAATAGAAGACATCTTAGGAAGGAGATCGTAATGTGATGACTCTAATCAAGGAAAGCAAAGGAAGATTCATGACTCAAGTGCCCCTGGTACGTTGATCTAGCGAGAAGAGGAAGTGGAATCCATTTTGTGGAAGGTATCGTCAGCTCTAGTTTAGGTTAGTTTTACTCCCCCTCTTCTTCCTATTTCTCCGTCTCTAGTTCAACCCCAACCCTTTTCTATGGGGGATAATGCCCCATTTTTGGCTCCCGAATTGATAGTGGCAAACACAACCCCCGCAACTAAAAATGAACCCGCTGAAATGTCATCCGCCGTGACTACTATTACACCATTAGCTTTTTCATCCAAAAACCCTATTATGATTTCCAAAACTACAACTTTTCCCACTACCCCCAACCCATCTACTTCAGGGAAAGCCCCCTTATATCAGCCCTTTTTCCATTAATACCCATGTTATTTCTTCCCCTGCTCCTTTTGGCGTTCCACCATTTTCTATGATCACGCTGCCATTCACGTCTCCTCATGCACATGCATCCAAGGTTTCCCCCACTGTCACCATGTTCATACTACCCCCTGGTACTCCCATTGTAGCTCAAAGTGCTGATATCCCTCAGACTCTTTATGGGAATTTCAATGGCACTAAATAGGCTCGAAAGGCCAGAAAGTTGAAAATATTGTCAAAGAGTGCCGAAAGGCCTACAACCAAAAGAATTGATGCCTGTTTTAATGAAGAGAGGAATTCCCTGCTTATCACTACAATGAGGCCTCTAATTACCAAGCTCGAAGGACAAATGCAACTAGAGGACTATGACATTCATGTCATGGATCTGGATCTAAATGAAACTCGCCTGCCTGATAAGATGGTCCTAGCTAAAGCCACGTAAAGAGTAGTATACACTAATTATGAATGACTGGATAAGAAATTAAGAAAGTGTGAGGTTGAGCTAGCAAATATAAAAGGAATAGTGAGCAGGTTGAAAAAAGAGGCTCAAGCCAAAGATGCTTAAATAAGTTGCATAAAACAAATTTAGAGCCAACATGGAGATATGTCCAGGTTGCTTGTCGACACCCAAAATGAACAGGTTCAACTTTGCGCTGAAAATGAAAAGTTAAAGAAAGATTTAGTTGATGTTGGATCCTAAAGTGACAACAATCTATGGAGAGTTCAAACCGAAGTAGAAGAATCATGACAAGAAGTCAGAAGACTTAGCTTCGAATTGGCAAATGCTCTCTGAGAGAAGGGTCAGATAGAAGAAGATACCAAACTAAGAGAGGCCCATTGGAACCAAGAGTTGACTATTGTAAAAATGTCTGGATATTTTCCCATAATGAGAAGATTAGTGGCTATGCATTGGGAATAGATAGCGGCTAGTGTGTGTATACTGGGCCCTTCCTTAGAGTTTCTAAGGGACATAAAAAAGCTAAGTGCCAAAGTTGGCCTGATGGTAGACCATTTTATGCAGAAATGTTCACCTCAAGTGGTAGATTCCCAAAGTTTTATTTCAAAATTAAGTTTTGCCACTAATCAAGTCCTTAAAAGAGTGAGAATTCCTGATCGTAGGGTCGCCTCCATCAAAGTCAATGAAATTATCAATTGCCACTTGGTTACAGAAAAATGCAAGAATCATCACGTGATATTGAACAAAAGAGTCTCTGAGATCAAAAAGGATTTCACCGTCCTGGTTGGTTTCAGGTTGCCTCCCCTCCTCTCCCTAGATAGAGATTCACTAATGATGGAGCAAATCAATGAGGCAATCCAACGTAAGGTTCAAACTAGTACTGAACTCCAAGGCTTGAGTACTGCACCCACGGTGGATGATTTTGAGCACGAAATTCATCCTCTTTCTCGGCTCCATTATCACCTGGACGCCATCTCTTCCAAGTGGGGTGTTCTCTCTTTCAAGGAGATTTTTGATCTCGACCAAGAGGGTATGTGCAGGATCATCATGGAAAAAATAAGCCCTTAAGTGGCAAAAAATTCAGAAAAATTAGAGTTAGGCAACTTGACCTAAAAATTTGAATAAGTTATCTATATTATTTCAAAAATATGTAAGAATATAATTTGTAGAAAATTGAAGATAGTTTCTAAACTACTAGGTTTATTTTAAAAAAAAAAAAATCTATTTGGTGAAAATTTGAAATTTCAATGCATTAGTACTTAAAATTTTAGGGGAAAAATAAGAAGTAGGTGTCTGTCTAACCACCCTAACCACAATAAAATGATAATATTTTTTTATAAGATTTTAGATATAAGTAAAGGATTCATGTCCTGATGTGATGCCTATTTTTTGCAATTTTTTCAAGTAAATAATTAATTATGAATTTTTTATTAAAACTTTTTAAAAATATAAAAACTTGTATGTCGGACCACCTTAACTTGGTCAAAACTTCATGAAATTCAATTTTTCTTTTTTTAATCCTATAGTATGTGAAACATAGAATGTGATACATGTTTTGGATTCCAAAAATGTGATACCATTTGAAAGCTATAGATGTTTTTCAATTAGCCTATCAATCAGGACTTTAGTCGTAATTCAAATAGAAAATTAATAATAATTATTTATTAAATTCAAAGTAAAGCATAATTTATATTGGTGGAAAGCTGAGAATCTCCTTTAAAAACCCTTTTTGTTTAATCAGTTTTGGGTAAAAATAAATCATCAGCCACATGGGCCATCATATCACTTACATATCGCCACTTTTTGGTCCATCATGATCTTGCACATACCCAGGCATGTCGACATATCCAAACCCTTTTTTTACCAATCAATGTGGATTGGGAAGCTCAGAAGGCCACTTTCATCAAACTCCAAGAGCAACTGAAGGCATAGGTTTGAATGTCCACTAAAGCGAAGACCCCTGAGAGTTGCCAGAACTATAAATATTTTTTTTGAAGGTATGCCAATCATGTTTTTTCATCCCTGACCCAAATTCACCTTTCTTTGTTAAGATATTGTTTATGTTCGCAACAAATCCTGTGGGAAATCAAATTTTCCTATGACTTCTTTTATAGCTTTTCTTTGCTGATTCATTAATAACCAAGGAAGGGTGCTTATATTAATTTGTTCTACATCACTATTTAATTGAATGATATTTTTCATTGCATGATTGGTTTCATGAATGTCACTACAAATTTTGACAATTTTTTCTTTGTCTATCCTCCATCCACTATTTTCCATAACATTTATGTTATATTCTTTTTTATATGCATTGTATCGAACAAATGCATAATTTGTAGCTGCTCATAGTAGGGCAACCTACTAAATTGTCTCGGATAACTTTTTAGTCCCTGTGGAAGCTAGCCATTAATGCCACGACCTTCATGAAGCATGTAAGGTAAACAAATTAACGACAATCATTGTCAATTACAACATGATTAAAAAAAACACAACATAAAATATAAATTCCAAACATATCACATATGATAGATAAACAATTTGATTTGATGTATAACCTTGATGATTAATTCTATTATATTCCAACTTCCATAAGTGAGGTGTCCTTCTTCGTGGTTTTGATGTAGTCTCTTCTTTCCCATTGAAAAGTTTTTTTTCAGTAGTTTGATACTTATGATTTATATGGAGGAAGTGCCTATACTCATCAAACACCTACTTTCCTAAACTTGTTGAAAGATGAGATTTCTTCTTTGGACCACAAATTGGACATGCAAATTTTCCGTTTGTTTGAAGACCTGCAAGATCATATATAATTGGATTAAATATGTCAATTTTTATAATTATAAATAATGAATAGATTATTTTAAAAACATGCATGATATCTACTTCATAAAATTAAATATCGTTAAAGTGTAGTTGAAAGTTATAACATACCACAAAAATGTGTTAGCCTTGGGGCATCATGAATTGTGCATACAAGCATTGCATGTAATTGAAATTGTCTTTGTGCTATTGGTCTAGAAACATCATACATAGTGACACCATTCCATAACTTTAGTAACTCATCAATAAGAGGCTCGATATATAGATTCATATCTTTAAATTGGTACTTACCTAGTTGAATGAACATAAACATTACATAATTATTATAACCATTTTACTGCAATTTTTATAAATTAATGTACATGACTATTAAATAAAAAAATATAAGTCATTATGCAACAAATAAGACTTGAATGAGATGATACTACGTTAAAGAAAATTGATGTAAAAAAATACTTGGAACAATCATTTCCAACATTATGTGCTCCCTCTTTATTCACATTCATGGAGGAATGTTATTGTTGATAACAAAAATAGGCCACACCGAATAAATAGATCCTAGCTCTCCAAATGGATTGACACTGTCCACTACCATGAAAGCCTGAGGTTATGAGGTTCTTCTTTAAAGTGTGGCCATTTTTCCTCCATGTCCCTAAATACAGAACCATCCGCAGGCATTCAAAAAATGTCATCTCCACTTCTATTCTGTATATGGTAATCCATAAATTGCGCTAATATTTCACACCTAAATAATCGTTGCATACGTGGAATAATGGAAATATAATGAAGAACCTTGTGAGGCACCTTTTTTGTTGATCTATTTGATATCTACTAATATGACATTATGGGCATTCTATTGCAAATTCATGTTGTTTATAATATATAATATGATCATTGGGACATTCATCTATTGCATGATACTCCATTCAATTATCTTTCATAATGGCAGATAAATCTCAGTATAACGAGGTACAATATTTGATGGTGGTAACAAAAATTCACCTACCAATCTACAACAAAAAAATAATTTGTTAATATAAAGAATATTAATGGTACATATTTCATCCTTTATTTACTTGTGATGAAATAACAACAAAAATAGATGAAAAAAGATGACATATATGATATACCTTAACATTCATGAGATTTCTATGTTGGATAAACCATTCATAACCTTCAAGTTCACTAGCAACAATACAACAGATAGAAGAGTTGTTTGGGAGCCTTCATAAAGGGGATCGTATGCCTTCTCAAGTATAGGTAAATCATGAACATCATCAAAGTCATCTTGATCATCACGATCAGCTGTGCCACTAAATGTGTCATGGATCAATCTATTTGTAACATCATCTTCAACTATATTTTCTAGTGCATGATCATCTTCTTCCATAGGATCATTAACTTCATCTTCGATATTCACAGCTCCATGTTCCTCCACTTGCAAAACCACATTCTTCAAGTCGTGATAATCCATATCATGCGCCTTAAGGCACCCCACCTTTATAATAATGATCGACACAAATAAACCATGATCATGATCAAGTGATTTTTTATATATTTAAAAAATGTGAAAATTATATAAACATTTACTAATTCAATCAATATAAAGACATATAATGAACAACTTACCAATGGATGATAATCATTCCCCCCTTCAACGTGACCATGCTACCTACAATTTTTCTCAGCTATTGTGATTAAAAGTCTTCTCATCTTTAAGCTCTTGCAATTATTGCAAGGACAATAACATTTCCCATCACCCTTTCTTTTCAATCTAGCCCACAATCTAGCAAGTGTCTCTTCATTTTTTCTACACTAATATTATCTGACATGATTTTTCTTTACCAAGCTTGAATATTTAGATCTTCAAATAATATCAAACTCACATTCCAATAATTTTTAATCATAGATAGGTAACAAAATCTAATAATTCTGATATTTTGCACCAAAAAAATTTGGCCTATAACCTCCACAAACTGTCACAAGTATAGCAAATTCACAAGTATAGAAAATTCGCAAGTATAGCAAAACATTATCGCAAGTATAAATAAATTGTTGAACTCACTTCTATTTATTAAAAAACATTCGTCAGAACCCCGATGAACGCTAACCATATACCCATCGGCCCATAAATTAAGGAGGCTAACCATATGTAAACCCACAAATTGATGGAAGGGGATGGTTGACTTTAAGTGTATGTCAAAATAGGGACGAAAATCATGGAGCATCACAATTTCAACGAATGTCGGGCATAAATTTTTTGAAAAATTGAAATTTTCACATTAAATACATAGGTACCCGATAATACATCTAATTATACATCTTTCATTGGAAAATTTCATTGTATTTTGTAGTCAAATGAGTTAGTGACCCAATCTTACTAGCTTATCTAAACCCATAAGATCATGTGAGCAATGATATATTACTAGTAAGGTATATAAGCCTAATTTTAGTCAAATGTGGGACAATTGTGTTAATTAAATGAAAGTCTAAGAAATGGTACACACTCTAACAATAGGATACATAATAGGATACATGTCATGTTTCCATTAACTACGAGAAAATGACTAAAGTTAAATGATTGAAATCTTTCTTCAATTGATGATCTCTAGCCATTATATCCCATTAGCTTATATTGGGCCATCTAATCATGTACCATTCTAAATATCAACATCCATAGGGAAAGGTGCATGCAGGATTTATTGAATCCACTCAAACTAATTTATCATTATTTATTGGTTGAATATGTATGCAAGCACTTATGTGGACTAGTGTTATGAAGGAAATATTAGATTGTGCCATGTATACATTACTTGCAAGAACTTTTAGAGTCCCTTCTAAAACAAAAATGTAAGGAATCCCATAAATCCATTTTATTTATGTCTAAATATATGTTTGAAACCTTCCTTGCACATTATTTCCTAATTAAATGTTCACATACTATCATATTTCCAAGAAATCAAGTTATTAATTAAAAATAATAATGCAATTAAAAAATATTATCAAAATATTAGCCATCTTCATTTTCTAATATTTTTTTACTCTTTGTGACCTTGTTAAGATTTATAGAGTGAGGTGAAATGGTTCGTTATTTTTTAAGTAGGTGCCCAAAAAACCCAATTAAATGAGAGCTAGCAGGTGGAGAAGGGGAGGTTGTGTTTCTTTAAGTAGCTCACACTTGACCACTGCCAAGGGTTAAAATAGTTTTTGTAAGTAAAATCTGGGTCTAAAGGGATATAAAATAAGCTATAGGGAAAAATAACTATACTTCTATCTAAAATATAACAATTGATATAGGTAAAAAAATCTTATGTTTTAGGTGACAAAACCTAATTCTCAAAATTATAAAGTACTCAAAAATTTGCACACAGAAAATAACTCACTCTGAGCAACAATCTCACAAAATCAACATTCAAAAAATAGGCACATAGTTAGAGAATAAAAATGTCCATTGAACAAGAAATATTCTATTATATTTAATTCAAAATTACATCTTTTACAAGAACTTTAGATGCATTTACAAAAGTATTTGGTAGAACAAAATTTCTTATGGTATTCCTATTTCTTCATTTTTGTCTACTTCGGGTTCCCCTATTGTCCTTTTCTTCTATTCTTAGTCGCCCTCCCTTTTTTCTCACCATAGTTCTTCCTTCCTTTTTGATCCTCTCTCTTCCTTTTGTTTTGTTTTGTTCCTCTTCTCCACATCCCAAAATTTGAAAGTTTTCTTCCTCAAACCCTACCTAAATCCAAGCTAGCACTAAAAAGTCCCATAAAAAAATTTATAACTAAATTTAGATAAAAAATATCACTTAAATTGGTTCTATTTCATTTTCCCTTGCTTCTATTCATTAAATGTGTTTACAAGTTGGTAGTTATAGATTCAAATGACCCAAAAATTCAAATTTCCAATTGCCACGAGTATACATAGTGGTGGGTGAAGGAAATAAAAAAAGTTTGGTACAATAAATGATGCCCCTGCATCATATAGTGAAGTGAAAATCAATTAAGTAATAAAATTTTCTTCTTGTTCATTAGGAGGAAAAATGGAAAATGACTTTATAAACTAGGTGTAACATTCCTTAATTGTTGGAGACTAGGTGATTGATCCTGACACATTTTATTATGGTCATTAAATCTATGATTTAAATGGGATCTATTTAATTGTTAAGTGCATAGAGTCCATAAAATTAATATTTTGTGCCTAAGTTGTTGTGTTTTATAAGTAAATATAAAACCATACACTTTTCCATCATTCATCAAAATTGTAAGTGTTTTAAATATGAAGTGGAACTAATCTATCATTATGCGCAATAAAATGATGGTGTGTATGGTTCAAAATCTTAATAAGGTGAATTTTTTATGGTTACATTTTCTTTGGCCCTAGCTAAAGTAGGTATCACCTCATTCCTTGGGTGACTCTATGGATCAAATGATGTTATTAAATATTAAGCAACTTACCTCATGCACTTGATCCTCATTTGTCAAATCGTAACCCCTTCTTCCAATCTATTGGATGAGTGGAAACATAATTAAAAGACTTAAGTGCCAATAACATAGCAATGAAACAAAAGTCTAGAAATTTGGCGTAGCTCATTTTTCCCCTACCAATGATCTTGATTGTAATAATTTTCGATAGTGAATCTTTACAAGTGTATAAATGATTTAGTCAAGTAATTATATTTAAAAATCTAAACTATTTGGATGTCTTTAACGTAGTAAAATTTGTTGGGTATTGTACGTATGAAATAATCTTATTGTTCCTTGAAGTAGTATTTCTCAAGACTATGCAAAGAAAATTTGAGATCCAACAACAATAAAAAAAATATTAAATTATTTATCAATTAAAAAGAAACATTTTTCTTAAAAATTACAATGATATTGAGAAAAATATATTAATCAAAATCTAATATTGAAAAACAATACAATTATTTATTATTTAAAAACTAAACAAATACAATAATAATCTATATATTAAATACATAAGTTATAAAATACTTATGTTTCTTTCACATTATTAAATTCAATGATTAAAAAGAAATTTAAACCAATAAAAATAAAATAACTATTTATTATTTTTATTTATAACATTTTATTATCTAATTAACTAATAAAACATATAATATTTAAGTGTTTTTTGAAAGGCACATATTGTCCCATAAGAGTCAAGATCTAGCGTAGAGCCAATTTAGAAGATGATAATGAGACTCATGCTAAATACAGCCTTCAAAAACATCAACTTCGACTAAGTGTATAAACATCTTAATGCCTTCACGATTTTAGTAATTCTTTGAACATCTAAATACAAGAGATTATGATAACATATACATGGTGCACTTTCCGGTTGTCTTGGGTTCGACTTGTTTCCGGGTTTAAGAGGTGAAACTTCTTGTGGGTGGGGATCTCACCCGTAAGGGACTAGTCTCACGCCAACTCAACCCAGATACCCAAAATATGGGTTGCTGGCTGCTGGACCGTGTCTCGGGGACACCCTTGTTGTATAAAAAACATATAGACAGTGCACATCACCTTGCAATTTCTTCGTGCCTTGAAATGAGAGGATAAGCATGTGCGGTAAACAGTAATGAGAAACGGGTCTGTGATCCCAAGTTATGCTGGCGAGCGCATTCAACAGGATGGCCATTGGGAAACCTTTTCTTGTCTGAACAATAATCATAAGTCATGTATTTTTTCCGCACTATCTTAAGTTGTTTCTACTGCTCAGCATTAATTCTTTCTTGATTCCAAGCTGCATTTTTATTGCAAGGCTTGCCATTGAAGCATGCCTCTGCACTTTAACGGCTGAATGATGCAACGAAGGGAGCTTTGCTATAGTCCACCTTCGCCTTACCACCGTCCGTCGACCAACCAGATCCGACCCACAAGCTCCCCATTACTCTCATCGGTTGATCTCTGGGATATGACACGCCCATATTCTGCATGTTCTTAAACAATCTCACCGGAGTTCCATCCACAGAAAATCTGTACGACATAATTATATATGGGTAAATTTAGCTTTCATCTTATTAGTGAACAACAAAATTTAACGACCAATATTGAAACGAAAGCAATTGAGTGGTGTTGAGCTACGTGTGTTTAGCTTACAGAATTTGGTGTGAATTCCATAGCAGAGAGTAAGTGTGGAAATCCTGAGTGGGATTTGAATCTCACCTCTCGATTGCCTTGGCCTTGTACGAACACATTTGTTTGCATAACATAGGGCTCTCCAGGCAGACGCCCAAGGAACTCAAAGTCTAGTTCGTCATGATTAGACCCTTGAGAAGATAGCTGTAAGATACGCAAATTAGAAAAAACTATCAATATCAAAAGTGGAATCTCTATGTGTAGGAGTGAACTCACGTAGAATGAAGATACAGTTCCTGCCGAATACCCCGGCACCAACTTGATTTTCATATCGATTTTGTCCGAACAGAATTTCACTCTTAGATTGAAATCCAGAACCTAGAAACACATCAACGAATAAGTAATAAGTAATAAGAGTAAAATTTGGTGGGATTTAAACAATATATTTTAAACTTTCATTTTTAGGTGGTTTATTTGAAATTATTTGTTTTTTTGGTATGATCATCTATTAGTATGAATTAAAATGAATCATTTAAACAAATCAGAATTTAAAATATATCAATGTAATTAGATTTCGACAATTCATATGAAAATAATTTTACTGCTTCTGGATTTCATTGTGTGCTAGCTTTTTCATCAACGTTTTGGATCACACTCAATAATCTGTTATCAGAATTTTTCATCTTCTACAACTCTTTATCTTGATGATGGATCACTGAATATAATCAAAAATATTGATAAAAATACTAAACAGAAACAGTAAAATTAATTTAAAATATATTATAAACCAAAATCGAAAACTTTCTAATAAATTAAGATAAAAGAAAAAAGATCAGAGGCATGTAGGCATAAGATTCATACCTGAAGTCTTGTCAAGACTAAGCTGCAATTGCTGGCCATTGTCAAGTATCTTGGCATGGTCGGCACCAAAAGTAATATCAAAGTCTGTGTTGAAGTTTGCAGAACCAACATAGGAGTAGGGCCATCGAGGTGGCAAATCCTAGGCACCATGCACAAAACTATGACAGAACAGAATATGTTCAGTATTTTCATTTAGTTTTCAGCCTTTTTGACGCTGTTCTTTATGTAATTTATCTTGAAAGCATTACGTTCCTGTATAAGATTTGGTTGTTTGGGTGTTTTTGTCGCGGTCTTCACCACGAAATGTGTATGAAGCTGAGCTATTTCAAATTCTATACATATTTGTTCCCCACACGTTTCTCTTTCCACTATTCCTATCTCAACCCATGGCTACCCAGACGTATGTTAGGCGCATCCTATATTTTTGGTCAACACCTGAGCTGGAATTAAGGCCCTCTTTGAGGAAGATAATATTTGTATGACATGGAAGCCATTCTCCTCGCCTCGAATACACCCCAATTGATATTGCAGTCTCCAAAATTATATTTTTCAAGGAATCAATATAAAATATTAATAATCCCAGCAAATGATAATATAGATAATAACTTCAAATCATATTATTTATATTTATAATTATATTTATTAGATTTTTAATCTATAAAATTATTGATATAAGTATTTTTTATTTAATTAATAGATTCAAAGTGTGGAAGTTGTTAATTAATGGTTCATCAAATCAATTCTATTTGAAAAGAGTAATCCCTCCCATTATTCATGGTGTAATCATATAACATTCTCATTGATTAACTATTTCAATGTGTATTATCATTTTATTGTTACAAGGACTTTTCTTCTTTTTCTTCACCTGAATTCATTTGTGTTCATGAGTGCTATCCTCATTGTTAAAACAAGGATTGTTGGAGCCACCTTTCAAAGTTGCGAGAGTTGATCCAAGTTTAGCCTTCAAGTCTTTTATCAAAGAAAGGGGATCAATTGACAAATCAATATCACACAATTTGTGATTCATATCAATATCTAAAGAGGTAATATTAATCTTAAAGTGAAAGGGATACACCTTTAAACATCTAATGGAGCTATTGCATATAGTATTAACATCATTATTCTATGGAGCTATAAATTGTACTTGAATGCCAATGTTTTTTTCTTGTTGATGAGTAACAACATGGTGATGAGGTTTTTCACCCAACCACTAGGTGGGCTTGATGTGATTCATTCTAGAATCAAGACTTTTATCTCACACTGGGAGGTGAGGTGCCCCTGTCCAAAGAACATCCTACATCTGAAATTAATCTTTTCATAATCCACTAGTTTCTTCCAAGACCTTTTACCAACCACCAAAATAATTTCTAGATAAACCTTCATAAAATCTATTTCCACATAGATTCAAATGAAAGTAATAAATGTCATAGTCTTAAAGGTTAAACCAATAGACTTTTACCCATGGATTTTACAGTTTGTACCATTATAGAAGATCACTGAAAAGGCAGGGGAAGGTAAGGTAATCTAATTAAAATGTGACTAAAACTATGAGAATAACAAAGGAGATCAAAGGAAGGAAACCATGGTCTAACATTGAGAAGATAGTCATGCATGATCCATGGTCCAAACCTTAATACATGCTCATTATCATTTACTAAACTCAATTGGAGGATGAAAAATCAAATTGTTAGGGGTAAATAATAATTTCTTATCCAAAAAATTCCTCCAAGTGTGGCAAATACAATCATGAAGGTCAACTAATTTAGGCAACAACTTGTAAAATTTGTAAATAATGGCATGCTCTTTTAGGATATCTTCCCACTCTAAAATATCTACATGTAGATTAATTCTTGGCTTGCTCTCATCATGATTAGGTTTGATCCCAAATTGAAAACCAATCCCACACCTTGGTGGAGGATTGGGAGGGACCTTTTCAATTGTAGTATCAAAGTAGGAAAAAATTGGGTTGATTGAGTCATCTAAGGCCATCTAGATGTAGGAAATGGATCTCTCGATAGATTCCCACTACATAGAAAGCTCACAAGCCCAATTTTATGATAGAACATTGCCCAAGTTCATAGAAGAATAATCCATAATAGACCAAAAAATTATGTGCATATTCATTACAACACCCTAAACCATGCAAGGATGAGGGTGTTCATGCCCCATCCTTTGTAAGAAATATTCCTTCATCTCTATATTTATCCTCTAAGACCTTGAATAACACCATTTTATTCATCATACATACCAATCCAAATAAAAGTGAAGCCTCGATTGCAAAGGATTCAACTAATTCGTATGTTAATATTTCTAAAATATATGCATAAATCCAAGATTATTTTTCTTCTTAGATAGAGATGTTTCTCAAAAATAAAATGGCGTCAATAACCAAGGTAAATGCTATAGAGATATGTATAACCAATCAATAAAAATGTGTTATTTTATTTCCAAGAATTTGTTTTTTCTTTTTTAAATATAGGAAAATAAATATACCTTACTATATTTATAAAAAGTAAAATTGTAAGAAAATTATTAATTTACATTTAAATTTATTTTATTAATACTTTTCAAAATATGCATATGCGTAGAATTTGAATCCAAACTTAAATTTCTATAATATCTTATTTTTTAACACATTTGGTGACTTAGAAATACGTATGTGATGGCTAGGGCCTTTGCCAAGGACTCATATGGTCATGCATTAAGGATGTATGTTTGTTTAAGATTTTAAATATTAGCATAATTTTTCATTTTATCTAATGTGCCTAGGCATAAGTATTTTATAAGGAAAGAAAAAATTCCCAACAAATTTTAATATTTTAAGATTTAATTAAGCTAAAAAATTGTGCCCTTGCCTCTATTGTACAAGGTGTCGTATTTATCTATTTTTTTCTTCCAACAAACAAAGTAAAACATTGATGGAAATTTTCTTCAATGAAGGTAGATATATTTATTTCAATAGTGTATCAGTGTTCTATGGCATGGTTTCTCCATTTCCATGTCTTTTTTGTTTTTTGTGCCCCCTCTTTCATGTCAATTTGAACATGTTTTGGACTTCTTCCCTTCTATTCTAGCATGGAAATTGTTTTGCAAGGAGACGTGGTAGCCAGTTGGTTGCAATTTTGAGATTTGGGCTTCAGTTTAAAAAAACTATTAATGCCATTTTTGGGAGATTTCAATAAAAAAAAAAATATAGAGTACATAGGAATTGGATTTAAGGATGCATTAATAGAAAAGACAAAAAATTTGTATATATTGTAAACAATGACAATTTATAAACTAGAAATGAAAATTAAATCAAATGTATGCATTAATTAAAACTCAAATCCTAATCTATAAAATTCATTGTGAATATTAAAAATGACTATTGTTGCTTCAACTTGAAGGAATGTGGATGCTAGATCTTCGTACAATAAAACTATACTTCATTAATGATTTCTTTATTTTAAATTTTGACAAAATTTACTTTCATAGATGTGATGGAGTATGAAAATGTTGGAGAAAATGATCTTATTTATAAGCTTTT
>VDFB02099302.1:0-20639 GCA_007258455.2 Sequoia sempervirens | reverse complement strand
CATTTCATCATTGCACAATAGGATTGGTTATTCTAAGCATCTCATAAACCATACATTTACATCATTACATAGTCATATAAAATCACCATATGCATCGTCATATCATATCATATGCATCATCACATAGGAATCATCATAAAATAATCATCATCAATCATATCATGTGCATCATCATATCATCCATATACATCACCATATCATACATGGTGAAGGAATTGCTAAAAGAAAAGGAATATGTCCACTGACATCTCCATACATCTCATAATCATCATCCATTAGGTGTATAATACTTGATTTATTGTTAATCTGCATTTTTAATCATTTGCATATCATAGACATTTGCATCCACATCATCATAAAAAGGTGCATAAAAAGATACTAAAAAAGAAATACATCCATCCATAAACATCTGCATAATCACTACATCGCATCACATAATATAGAATCATACATACATCACATCATATAATGTAAATTCGCATCGTATATAGAAAAGTAAATACATCCAGCCATCATGCATGAATAAAATAGGACACATCTCATAATCAAATCGAATCATATCATATATATATCATTAATAATGTAACTGTCATGGTACAAATTAGGATCAAATGTCATGTGTATGAATCAATCAATGTATACAAATGCCCACGAGGCTATCAAAAACGGAGCCCGTGGATCTCAAAAAGAATGGTGTCGCTGATCAAAATGTGAGCTAGCCCTAATGGCTGCTCCCCTCACCCGACTGTCTCTCAGGCTAGTCCTGCCTCTGCCTTGTCTGCTATGAAAAGTTTGGCACTTGAGCCACTCGGGGCACTGCCTAATGATAATGAACCGATAGTACTCAGTCTCTCTCATTGCATCTTGATACATGCATGTCAGGACTCTCCTACCCTATGATACGACCGCTATACTCTCAAGCTGCTTTCATCGGCCCACCTCTTGTGCTAACTATAGCTCGGTGGCTTGTCTCTGCTACACAACATGATCTCACTCTGCTCGGGCCTGATCTCTCTCTACCGTCAATGTAGCAACCTATGCTTGAAGCTACTTAATGAGCATATCCCTCTGATCTGGCTGGGGTGGTGGTGGCGGTGGTGGTGGCACTGGTTGATCCCTCGAGGGTGGTTGTTGGTCCCTAGGTGCATCTCTATGCTAGTCCTTGGGGCCATCTCTCTACCCATCCCTCTGCCCTCATTGGTCTGGAGGTGGTCTGCCTCCTCCTCTACCTCTATCTCTATCTATGTCTCCATCTCCTCATCTTCCTCACCCTTGCCCTTGCCCTGTTGTTTAGCCTCGAGGTCTTTGTTGTGGTAAAATTGTCCCGGGCATTGTCAATCTGATGGGTGGCCTGAACCAGTCAATATATACCTGTGTAGTCCCAAGTTCTGTCTGTCCTTGATCATATGGCCATGGCCTAGCAACCAGCTATTTAAATGAGTCCGCTGCATCCTCTGGTGGGATCGATCGAACTCATGTGGTCTCCCTCGTGGTCCAAGAAAAAATAGTTGCATACTGATCATCCAACTTGTCTTGGACATCGTCAAACTGCTTGGCTACCCAATCTAGCAGGTAGCACTCAATCATTGTATACTCCCTGCCCTACATCACCCTATCTTGCCTCGCATAAAAAATTTGTTGAACATCATCGTACCATGCAAGCAACCCAAGCCAAGGCCTCCAAGTGAAAGTGGTCATCTCATCGATCACCCTCCTCTAGTGAGGAATGCCAACTACTCTTGTGTGCGTAAAGGTAAGACCACCTCTGTACCTCCAGACTGTTGGATCATCTGACTCCACATCAACAATTGTAACCCATGGACGAAGCACGACAATGCGCTCCTAGGCCTAGATGTGAAGAAGTGTCACTCTGGCATCGATGACCCTACTATCACAATATGCGAACTCGTGCAAATCATGATAGAGTGAGGCCAGCATCACTAGTCCCCACACAAAGCACTCTCTCTAAAAGAGCATCCGCTCCCAAGCCAAACCCCATCTTGGACTAAAGTACTTGCCCTGCCGATCCAAAGCTACAAGACCTTAAATGATAGAAGCCACAATCAATCAAAATGTTGACGCCTGGCTCCTGTACTGCTCAAGCTCAATCTGACCCTCCGAAAAGACAATCTCATTAGCCCCCATGATCTCATAACAGGAATTGGTCCCGATGTCCATGTCATAAATCACCCTCTCTCTATGGATGGGCAATCAAAGAATCCACTCGACGTCCTCCAACGTAACGGTTGCCTCACCTATGGGGAAGTGAAACAATGATGTCTCGCTGTGCCATCTCTCTACCAGTGCAATCATCATGCCTAGATGGGTCCTAATGGTAGGTGCGTATGCGACGTACCATAGGCCAATCGCTCCAAGGTGCTCCTGAAGCAATTTGTGTAATCCAGTCAATCTGCTAAGAATTGAGGGTCAATTCTCATGTGAATGTATGGGCTCTGTGTCCTCCTTCACCAGTAAAGCCACAGCGTCAACTTTCGTAAAAAATTAGGATCCCGTTTGAAGTTTTCGTGACTGAAACAACAAAGGTGTCGTTGTTTGGAAACTCCAAACTACACCACTGGAACCCTTTAAACTCTAAACTCTATTGCGGCATCCCAATTTGACCGCGGACCCTTTTGACTCAAAACTCTAATCTCCTAACTAACTCGTAGTGGCGTCATTTGCATATGTGGCACACTTTGGAATTTGACCCCTAAAACTCTATCGTGATGCAGCATGCGTGGATTGCAATAGTGATGTTGTTTTAAGGCCAGAGTGGCACTGATTTGACCTTTTGGCGATGCCAAACTCGCTGCTTGGACTTGTTTGACATTCTAAGCCTAATAAATGTGCACGAAGATCAAAAAAACAAGTTGGGTTAGGGTCACATCTTGGCGGTCCCATCACGGAAGTTGCTAGAAGACTCACGCAAACCGAGGAGATATTGTCGGCGGAGCACTCTTTGCACCATCTCACATGAAGGTCAAAGCTCAAAATGATAAAATTCTAAAGGCTAAGTGTGCAAATGAATTGAAAGTGACCCCTCGAGGGCTATTTAAGCATGAAAATTAGGGTTTTTTAACCTATTTTAGCCATTAAACTAGGGTTTTGTGCCCCCAACCCTATTTTTTCCCAACTGAAGCTTGTTTCAGGTCTTTTTCTCATGTTTTGGCATGTTTTCAGCATCCTAGAGTCTTTCTAGACCCAATGAAACTTTCCTCTTTATGCATAAGATCAACCCTCAAATCAATCTTTTAGATCTAATCTCGAGGGTGTAGTATACGATAATTCTTTCTTTGGGGCGACAGTGGGGCATCTAAAAAATTGATTTTTTTTTTTAATTTTGATCTCGGCAAAGGTTATTCTTTCAGCTGACGCGGTAGGTACATTGCTTCAAAGAGGGGAAAAATGTAGACATGTAAAACATACTTACCCAGTGATCCTATACACGCGATCTTGATTTACTAACACTGGTTCATCACGAGATCATCTCCTTTACTAACCATTTAATCCAAATAATCTTTATTTGATTAAATTCATCATCGCAAATCTTTTAATTAAATAAATCCATTTTATTTAATTAAATCATTATCTCTTATTAATTAAATAAATCAATTTTGTTTAATTAATCCTATAGTCCCTCTTTTAATTAAATAATTCATTTTATTTAATTAAGTTGTAAAGTCATTCCCTTTAAATTAAATAAATTAATCTTTATTTAATTTAAATCTAACACCATCATTTTTAATTAAATAAATCAAACTTTATTTAATTAAGTCTAAAATCATTATTCCTCTCATTTTGATTTATTTAAATCCTAAAATCTAAATCAAATTGTCAAATCAGCTAATTATCATCTAAATTAATCAAATCATAATTAATGCTAACACTAATCCCTCAAATCCTCTAGATTTTTGCAACTTTTAAAAGTAAATCAATTTATTGATTTATTAAATCATCTATTTTCATTCAAAAAGGCATCAAAGTTGGAATATTCCTCAAATTTGAAAATCTCCCCCCAAAAGGACTTGTCCATCCAGCAAGGCATTAAAGGCCTCTTACATGTCCTTTTCTTGAGCCAAGTGGCATTTAATTCTTCTTTCATCTCCCTCCAATTACATGTCACTTCTCCAATTTTGAATTTCCACCAATAACATTAATGTGCATATTCATCAAAATGTGCTCCACCTTTGTCCACTCACATGTTGAAAAGTGGCATTGTGCTATTGGTTGGTGTTTGATCCCACATTCATCCATTTTTCTTGATCTTCCATCTTTCTCTTCTATAAATAGAAGGCTCTTTTACTAATTTGAGATCCACAATCTTAGGCATTTGATCCACAACTTCATGCAACATTATTATCTTCATGTTTTGAGAAAAGTTCATCCATCTTCATAGTTTTTCATATTTCATAGCTAGGTTATGGAGAAATTTCATCAAAGAGCATCAATCATCAAATTTCATCATCAAACTTGATTGGGAATTGGGAAAGGGCTATTTTCCACAAAAAAATAGCAGCAATTCCCCCATGGGATTGAGAGTTTGTTTGTTTTGAGCAAGATTAGATAGCTTTTATTTGTGTTCTTCATGTTATTTCTTGTTCTTAATATTTTAAATGAATCTTATGGGGAATGATGATTTTAACTTGCATATTGGACTAATAGTGTGTTTGTTGTTTGTGTTTGTGCAGGTCTAGGATCACCATTCACATAGGTTAAGGATTATGACGATAGAATTTAAAATTAATAACAAGAGTTGCAGAGCTGCAAAGTTCCTACCAAAATGTTATAGAATAGTTTTTTTTTTTAATTTGTTGTGGTTGGAAAGTTTTAGCAACAATAGTCAATATGATGGAGAAAATTACAAAGAGTAAAGTAGAAATATATAGGCCTCTTATATGCTTGAATCAAGAAAGTGACATACCCAAGAGGTCATCAATTGACTTTTAATCACTCCCAATGAAGAGGTGACTTAACTTAGTGTAATTGAAACATAGGTGGAATTGACTAAATAGAACTGGCACCTAACTATTGTCAATTAAGGATTGATGAGGTAGTGGTTGTGTATCTCAAGTGAAGGTGTAGCTATGTCATTATTTCTTATATCCAAAGTAAACTTTATTAACTAAGTTGAATATTACACTTTGATAAAAACTATCTTAGACAAAGTATAATATTTACACCAACAATTTTTCCAATAATCCAAAATAACAATAGTATGCACACATGCAAAGTAAGAAGAATCTTTCATAATGAACATATTTGAAACATAAGTAATGACACATGGAAAGGAATGGAAAATGACATAAGTATGCATACAAGGTTGTTTCAAAGGAGCAACCTTGAGTAAGAAGAAATGTAAACAATAAAAGAGAGATTTCTATGACAAATGCACTAGATTGAACTTTGTAGCTTCAATATCTCCATGTATTATTTAAAGGAAGGAAAATATTTATGTTGAACCCATTTTGCTTCCTTGGTGTAGGATGCCAACTACATTTCCCACTAGAAAATTACATGACAGGAAGCTAAGAAAAAGCCTTTAAGAAAAACACTCAAAACTGAAAAAACAAGGTGAATTTGGTCTATTGAATACATAGCAAGTTTTGGAGGTAGGGTAAAACATCACACCTTTGTGTCTTCCTCCTTTCCTCTAAAATTTCATTGACTGTTTCACAGAAGCCCATGAAGCATATTTTCATTTCCTCTGGCATGTGGTCCACCAGTGACAGATCCCACCTGATGAAATAGCCAGATTTGGCTTAGATGATTGCATTGAAGCTTTTCATTATTAGGAAAAAATAGAAAAGAGAATTAGTTCAAACCTTTTCACTGTTACAGAGAAAAGCATCATGTCATTGAATATTGATCCCTGCGCTTCATAAAGATCACTGAGAATGACTGTAACGATTGAAGTTTTTGAGGAAACAACTCTCAGGGTAGCAAACTATAGCTCAAACATGGTCACTACCACTCCAAAATATATTTTGACCATGCGCTCGAGTGTGAAATTGAGTTTTGTGAAACAAGAATATTTCCACCACCTGTACACGCAACAATGAGATGATAATTGTTTATCATCTGCCTAATTTTATTCTTTTAAATTGTCTTCATTAGATCAAAAAATGTTAACCAAAATGACCCAATTTTTTTAAAAAAACTCCATAAATCAACGTTATTTGTTTGTTGTTTGAAACATTGGATAGCAAAAAATGATGTAATTGTGATACAAAATAATACAGGCTAACTTAAGTCTATACTACTAGCATTATGGTGAGACCGTTGTATATAAGCATATAGCAAACAATGCAAACCAGGCAGATGTTTACTCCAAAGGGACATGTAATAAGACAGGATAGGGGAAATGAACTACTTGACAGAATGCCTCAAATAGATGTCCTCTTATGGATGTAAATGATTATAGGATATGTACAAAATGTATTTGTTGAAAAGGCTTTAGAAACTTTCAAGAAAATACAATTGGCATGTGTAAAGTTGTAAATGCATTTGTTGAATAGTATTTTCTATGGGAACTTTAGGACCTCTGAACTATTGACGTCAAATATTTTAGGATGTATTCCTTGACATGACCAAATGCTACAGCCTCAAACAAGTTCAATACACATATTTTTCTTCAAATAGTTAAAATCTTGAAGACTAGCTTTCTACTTTGTCTGTCTAAGCAAACCTTGTATATTAGCCATCAGAGAAAATTCCAATTTGAATTTTTTTAAAAACACTTGGTAAGGCAAAGAAACATAAATTTCATGATACTTACTAATGTTTGTTCCTAAATAACTTTTCCATGCACAAAATTCCCCAAGAAATTTATAAAGGAATTGAAAATAGAGTGAATGCTCCTGGTTACAAAAGTGAACAAGTCAAAGAGCACTAGCAACAATGGAATCATTATTACAGATTCTTATTAATGTTAGCACAATCACATACATAACTAATGTGAGAACTTTACAACTCAATACAGTAATGACATCCTAGTTTCAGAAAAGGAGGCCTCTTTACAATTTCCAAAAAGTTACCTTACACAACAGTGGGACTCAAGGAAATTTCCAACTAACAACTCACAATTACCAAATACATGTGCTTAAATTCTAATCACAATGGTAAACAACTATTCTTAATTACTAAAGACACATTCTTAGATTTTATTTACAATTTTGAACATAAAAGTGATGCTAAATGACACAATTTGTAGAAGACAATAACATACGAAATTTTTTCTGATAGATAATTGGGAGGGGAGGCCACTATTGGGGAGCCAGGTTGTGGCTCAAACCTAGGCCAGCATTGGGAAAGTCTAAGGGCTTTAAAACTGGACCCAAATCGCATGTACCAATTAAGGACTTAATAACATTGAGATTGGAAAAAATAGAAACCTGTGCTCAATTTAGATTAGGAATTTAACTTCCCAATTGTCAGTGATTCAATCGCTTTGATCTTGGTGACATTTTCATTCCAGATGAGAGGCCCTCTGTGGAATTTATCATTACTCAATGGTGTGACTTCCAAGCTACTGGGACATAGAATGTATCTGGGGTTCAGGATTCTAAAATGAACTATTCTTTAACATAAGTACCAAGGCCAAACTATCATTTACTGAAAGACAAAGAAAAGCATGTTTGGGCTTGACTAGGGCTTTCCTAAACACACTCTGCCATGAAAGAAAATTTTAATGTGAAGCTAAAAGATATAAATCAAAAGAAAACAAAAAAATATTAATGGACAAGAATACCTCTCCTAGTGCACACACGAAGATATTGCAAATGTTTGTTTGTTTGCTTTCAATTTTTTAAACTGTTAGCTTTCAATTGTTGGTTTGTTTCCTCTGAATTTTAAACTGACAACTTACAATTATACCTGAAGTTGAATATTGTTAACAATACAAGCATACTTAACAAAAAGATTTTGTAAATATTTTTAATTAAACAAGTGAAATGCTTGAACTACCATGTGTTCTGGGGATGTGAAAAATTATGTAGGTGCCAATGATAATGAAGCCTCAGACACTGCTACTTTATCACCGTGTTGCTCTTCACTGGTAATATTTAGATTTCATTACAACTCCATAAAGAAACAACTTTGTGCCCACCACGTTCATTCCAACTAACGATGCCCACTATTATCACATGTTGGCTTTCCATCTGCCCACTATTATTGCCAGTATGATAATGGTAGCGTATAAATCACCCATATCGGGCAAAAATTTCTTGCCAATAATATTTAAGAAAAATCATTTGTTTAAAATGTTTTTTTATATAATTTGCATCTACACTTTAACAATATACAAGTATTTGTTAAATTAAAAAAAAAAATCTTAACTCTAATTAGTTAGAAACATAATTATTAATAATAATAACTAGTTAAACAACTAGGGTTGCCTATAGTTCCCTTGGCAGGAACTAATAATTACTAATATGTGTAAAATAATTATTAACATTGAAATTTTGAGATTCAATTTAATCTAAGAAAAAAATAGATTTATTAGTTGGATTGCTAACATGTTAAAATAATTATACAATTTCTACTTAGCTTAATAGTTAAATTAATATATGTAAGATAATTATTGATATTGAAATTTTGAGATTTAATTTAATCCAAGAAAAAAATATATAATAGATTTAATTTAAAAAAATGTAGATTTAATAGTTGAATTATTGACATGTTAAAATAATTGTGATTTTGAATTTTTGAGATTCAATTTGGTTAAAATAGTTAAATTGGATTAAATAAAAATTTTGACATACAATTGTTTTGATTAAAGGTAAAAGACGGGTTTTGAAGGGGCCCGAAACCCTATACAAAAGAGACTAGCTGACAGAAAGAAGAAACCATTAACCAGCAATCAGCCCAGCAACAACAAACACACAGCCAAAAAGACGGAAACCAGACAACAACACTACATATTATTTAGGATCTCCACATCTTCCATTTCATTCGCAGCCATCTTGTGCACATTCTCCACAATATCAGAGGCCTCATAGAGGTACCAGCCTGAGCTTTCATTCATCTCCTAGTTCTAACCCCTGACCCACTAGTCTTTACCTCTTCACTCAAAATAATACCTTTGCCCATGACTTTCTCACCCTCACCAGCCATAGTCAGCATTTTACCAATAGCCACAACATCATCCCTAGAGACCTTCTCCTTTTTCTTTTTCATTAGAGGGAAAATAACCCTAGCAGAGACCAGAATGTCCACAACTGTAGGAGCATCACCCTTTTTCATAACAACATTCCTAATATCATTAATGTTTTCCTCAAGAGCATAAAATCTACTTTCCCAATTCTTCTTCAAATTAGTGGTTTCCTCAGCAACAATATAAGCAACAGTATTCAAGGACTCCATCACATGATCAATCTGGATTTGGACAGAAACATCCTCAACCTTGCTAGCAACCCCTCTTATTCTTATATTAGTCTTATTGATCTCATGAAAAAACCATTTAAACAATTTAAACAAAACATTGGCAGAATCATGAGCCGAGCCTAGCACATCAATCTCCTCTTTGACAAAATTCTCAATACGCTTTCCCACAGCCACATCCTCATCAGAAGTGGAGCTTTCCAATCAGAAACATCCTTACCTTTACCAACAGGAACGAGAGTCTTCAGCATCCGAATGGAGCAAGCAATTTCCTCTGCAACAGCCTTCCTTTTCTGCAACCTATCCATTTCCTCTGTACTAGTACCCACCTCAACAGCACCGGCACCCCTTTCCTTACCTTGCTTCAGCAACACAATCACAACACTTGGAGGAGCCTCACCATAAACACCACCATTCAGGGTTAGAGGGGAACCCTTCTCTAGAAGAGGCTCCACACTTGACACTTTTCATTTCCAGCTTCCATCCTCTGCAACCTGCATAGTTCTGGACACTGGGGGAGGAGAAGAAGCTTCCCCATTAAGGTCACATTTTTCCTTTCCCCTCCTAATAGGAATCTCCTCCACCTCATCACTTCATTTCATGTAGCCCTCTTTGTCCCCCAACTTATTTTTACCACTTTTACCCACAATAGGGGAACTGGGGCCCTCCTCCAAAGATGGATAAGAATCCAAAACATAATCAGCATCAACATCCCTAAGCTTAATGGTTAAATTAAATGAAGTTTTTATATAGAATAATTAACAATTTCCAATTTTAATGTTGTCATAATTTTTGCATTTCTAGATGTGCAAACATTAAGGAAGAAGTGGCTAAAAAATGCCAAAAAAATTGCAAAATCAAAATATTATGTTCAATTCTGTAAAATCCGCCCTTATCGCCTAAATTTTTTTAGCCAATGATATTTAAGAAAAATAATTTTTAAAATTAGAAAAGTTAAAAAAATATGCATTTAACTTTAGAAAAAACTTCAAATATAATGTATTAAAGAAAATAATCAGTTTTGATTGGTTGAAGTTCAAAACATTAATAACTAGTTAGGATCTAGTGGTGCCTATAGTTCCCTAAGGAACTAATAATAAGTGCTAAATAATGGATTGAAATAAACTTAGACAAATCTAAAAATTTTAATTAAAGAAATTAAGTATTAACTATTATGAAATATTTACATACAAATTTAAAACATAAAGCAATGCAAATGAAAAAAAGAAAGCTACCATCAAATTGACAAAAATACATTGCAAATAGAAATAGAATATTCTCATCTAGTTGTCAAAGCAATATTTATCTAGTTTCTATGTGATAAGTGAGATTTTGGAGGCTTTTACCTAATATTTTGGAGCCTTTTACCAAAATATTAGATTAAACAAGTCATATATTTAAACATGTTTAATTTTAAACATAGTCTAATATTAGATTAAACAAGTTATATGTATAGATTAAGATATTAGTCAATATCTTAATCATAATCATTACTATTAATTATTATTTTCAATATCTTAATTATTGTTAAGATTATTGACTAATATTTTAATATTATATTTGAAAATATTAGTCAATAATCTAATATTTTAACATATTTTGGAGCCTTTTACCAAAATATTGGATTTTTAGATTATTGATTATTTTAACATGTTTAAACATATGACTTTAAACATTTTTTTACCTAAGATTTTGTCGCCAAACATATGTATTCATAACTATAACTATTCAATTAAAAATTCAATATGCATCAAGGAACTAAAGGATCCTACTATGAATAATGAGAAAGAAGTTAAAAATGTGATCTATTATTTTCTAATTATTTCTTTATAAGTACTAACTCTAATTTCTTCAACCTACCAAAATTCACTAGTTGATTGGAATAAAATTTCATATATGACAGGTCTTTAAGATGAAAATCTTATGTAAATAGTTTTTTTCTTTACAACAAGGGTGTCCCTGCACCCAGCCCAACAGCCCATACCTTGGGTACCTGGGGCAAGCTAGGGTGGTACTAGCCTCTTGCGAGTGAGATCCCCCACTCGCAAGAAGTCTCACCTCTTAAACCCGGGAGAGAGCTGAACCCGAGACCAGTGGGGAGCAAACCCATTGCCCAAGCCAACTCTAATTCCTATTTACTAATATTCTCATTTAAATTTGGACTAAGAAATCATTTTGGTTTCATGGATTGAAGCTCAAGTTGTTTAGGTTCTCTCTTTCTAGATTATTAATTAATTAATGCTACTTTACATTTCAAATATCTATCAAAATATCTAATCTTTAATTCAAATAAAATTTTCAACTATTTTTTTTTACATGATAAATCCAACTTAATTATTCCAAACACTTATAAATTTAACTATTATTATTATATTATAATAACTAAAATTATTATAATTATTAATTAAATTCTAATTCTAATCTTATTATTATTAATTATTAGTTCAGTGTGGAATACTTATGCATTTGCTAATGCATTTAACCGACACATGAACCAATCACATTTCGCCATTTAACATATTGCTTTTTTTTTGTATAGTTTGAATTTTGAGAGCTATTTTATATATTGGAAAATTAGCATTTATCTATTTTTCTATTCATCCAAGTAGCTTTATAAATCATTTTCGTTTTAAAAATTGGGAAAATGCGAATGCATAAATTGATTAAATAAATTTAAGCAAAGGCATAGTTTAAAAGGTGGTGGCTAGAGGTACGTAATCCATGAATGCAGATTAAATGCATTAAAATATCAGGAAACATCGAGCGCATAAATTGATTAATTAAAATTAAGCAGAGGCATAGTTTATCAAACTGGAGGGTAGACGTACGTGATGCATGAAAAAAAATTAAATGCATTGAATGGCATTTGGCTCGAGGTGAAGGCGGTGGAGTCGCTTGGAGGCCACGCGTGGCCAGGGTACTTTGGTCATTTAATATAGAGTTGAGTTACTTGGTATGCATTTCCATTACTTTGCGTGTGTTGTTTTTGTCTTCTGTAAGCGGTGTTCTGAGGGAGAGTTTTAGCGACTGAGCAGGATATGTTATAGTTGCAGAGTCCAGACCCAGAAACGAGTTATTTGAGGTGATAATTTGGTGATTTTTAGAGTTTCGATACATTAAAACGGTGAATAGTGAGAGACAAATTGCTTGAGGTCAGAAGAGGTAAGTTTTCGTTTTTTAGTCTATTTGATACAAGAAGTGCAAGTAGGGTTTCATGGTGCTTGAAGGCATTCGTATACTTTGATTATAAATTCGTATTTTAAACTACTGTTAGTATTGTTCATTCGAATTTCTTGTTGAAATGTGAAGGTTTCATCTGTGTTTGATAGGAATTATGTAAAAATCCTCTTGTTCATTTTACTTCATGCATGTGAGTCGACAGTGTGTTGCTTTGAGCTTTTCCGTTGTCATCAAAGCATAAAGGATGGAGGGGTTCTGTTAAAAGTCGTGGTTGTTGTCCTCGTAGGCATGAATCCGTATAGTAAACTACTTTTAGTATTATTTATTTGAATTTTTTTGTTGAAATGCGAAGGTTTCATCTGCGTTTGATAGGCATTATGTAGAAATCCTCTTGCTCATTTTGCTTCATGCATGTGAGCCCTGTAGAGTTTGTATTTCTTTTATTGCTGCAAGGTGGTCCCATAAAGAGGGCTTTGGAACCAAAATTATGTCAACGTGTGCGATAATGAGAGCTTTTCAACAATGAGTCGACAGTGTGTTGCTTTGAGCTTTGCCTTTGTCATGAAAGCATAAAGGATAGAGGGATTCTATTAAAAGTCATGGTTGTTGTCCTCGTAGGCATAAATGCAAACAATGGGAGCATAAAGAATACAGTACAAACCTTTTACCTGTCGGCAAGCATAAAAATTCTGTTGGATGTCGTCGTTACTGTTTTTGTATGTTGGGGTTATAAAAAACTATGTCAAAAATGTTGTCGAGTCCAAATTACAATGTTCTCATAGAGCAGTTAAGTAATATTGCTTTTCGCTTTTTATTCTGTTTGATACAAGAAATGCAAGTAGGGTTTCATAGTGCTTTAAGGCAATTGTATACTTTGATTATAAATTCGTATTTTAAACTACTTTTAGTATTGTTTATTCGAATTTCTTGTTGAAATGCGAAGGTTTCATCTTTGTTTGATAGGTATTATGTAGAAATCCTCTTGTTCATTTTGCTTCATGCATGTAGTCCTGTAGAGTTTGTGTTTTTTTGATTGCTGCAAAAAAACAATGAGAGCTTTTCAACAATGAGTCGAGAGTGTGTTGCTTTGAGCTTTTCCGTTGTCATGAAATCATAAAGGATAGAGGTATTCTATTAAAAGTCGTGGTTGTTGTCCTTGTAGTCATAAATGCAAACAATGGGAGCATAGAGAATGCAGTAGAAACCTTTTCCCTGCCGGCAAGCATAAAATTTTTGTCAGATGTCGTTGTTACTGTTTGTGTATCTTGGGGTTATAAAAAACTATGCCAAAAATGTTGTAGAATCCAAATTACAATGTTCCCATAGAGCAATTAAGTAATATTGCTTGATAGAACAGTTTGAGGCTTCATGCAAAAGAGCAGTCAAGTTCATTGCTAGAAGATTTGTGGTTCAGTAACATGTCACAATTAGTTTGTGTAGTTAATCTTGTTTGCATTTATACTTGTGTCTCTTGAACCTGGAAAAATGCTCGGTAGTGTTTAAATGGTTTTTGCTATTAGTATCCATCGCAGTAGGAGTACTATATATTGCTATTCTTTTAGAAAAAACAAAGACATGGTTTTTGTTTTCTAATGAAAGCTTTTTACATGGTGCAATGCTTTTGGTTGGAAGAAAAGAGGTCGTGTAGCGGTCCAGCTGTGGCAAATTCTTCAAGCAAGTAGTACAAGGTGAGTTTCTAGAATGAACCTTCTCTTTTGTTTACAATTGCATATAGTAAACAGAGAAAAAGGTTAATTCAAGATTCTCACTATATTGATTGTACTTGTAGTCATATCGTTGCTTTTTGTTACAAGGACAGTCTTTGCAAATGGGTATTGTGAGTGGCATATGCTATATGGTTCATAGAAATTAAGCATTTGAGGTTCAAAAGTAGATCTTTGTTTCAAAAAATTAACCTTTCCAAATTTTGAGAGTTTGATTCTGAATCCATATGCATGCTTTGATTAAAACTACTGGCTAAAGGTGCATAATTCATTAATTCAAAATCAATGCATTTAATGGCAACTGACTAGAGGCGAAGCTGTTTAGATTGCTAATTAGTCTTTGAATATATAACAATTAAAAGAGATAAATAAGTATGATTATCCTTGGCCACATTTCACATTTTGGCCTTTCATTGTGCATCTTAAATAGAAGTTGGGTTTTTCATTGTTGCAATGCGTTTGGATACTTTGAATCTAAAATCATAGTTTAGATCATTCTAAGTGTTATCGATTCAAACCTTTCCTTGAAATACCAAGAATTCATCTGAATGTTGGAGGCAACGTACAGTTGTCTATAATTATCCTTGGCCACATTTCACATTTTGATCTTTCAATCAAAGTCAATTAACAAAGTAGCAATTAGACCTAAAGAAGGTTGAAGGACTATGCTGATAGAAAACCATATTTTTGACAATGGCTAGACAACCTGTTGAAATTGTTGTACAAACTTTAAAGCAAATGCATTTTCCCTTCTATTTACTTTCATTGTACATCTTAAATGGAACTTGGGTTTCGCATTGTTGCAATGCATTTGGATACTTTGATTGTAAAGTCATAGTTTAGGTCATTTTAAGTGTTATTGATTCAAATCTTTCCTTGAAATACGAAGGATTCATCTGAGTCTTGTAGGCAATGTACAACTGTCCTATAGAGAGAGCTTTGGAACCAATGAACTGTTATCAAGGATAGAGGAATACTGTCAAATATTGTGGTTATTGTCCTCATAGGCACACATGTAAAATATGGAAGCATATAGAAAGCAAGTTAACTCTTCAATAATCCCATGAAACATAGTCTTTGTAGGCATCCATGCATACAGGTTTGCATGTATATATGTGTGCATGTAATTATGTATATATGAATGCATGTATCTATGTTGCCATGTATGTATGTGTGTATATAACAGATTACTGTTGCATTTGCTTTAAATGTTTTTTTGTGGATGGCGCCAGCTAGCCATCCCGTCATATTGTGATTAAACAATTAAGAATAAGTGCTAAATAATTGAAGTAAAATGACCCCATTCAGTTAGCAGATCAATTTTTCTCAGCCCTTTACATGTTAACTGAGAGTTTTGAAGCTTTTGCTGTTCATTGGCAGTTTTTGAAGCTTAAATGTCACAGTATATGTAGCATTTTACCAAATAGCTCTATCATTCATGATCATTTAGGCAAGTTCATATTTCCTTATTCATCCTTGTATTGTCCCATATCTAAATAATTTGGCAATTTCTAGTTAGCCTTTAAGTACCTAGCAATTCAAAGAAAGAAATGATTGCAATTAGCTTTGTGTGCATTTGAACTATTAATCAAAGGCAACTAACAAACTAGCCCTAGAAAACCATGTCTGTGTTAATGTGTTGAATACCATGTATTTGTGCATGGGTGTATATGAATACTATGAGTTGTTGTTTCTACCATTGCGTAATGCTTAGTATTACTTGTACAACCAAGCAATATGCAAGTAGAATTCATAGTTCATAGCATCCAGATACATTCAAGGAGAGATACAAATCAAGGTTGTTAGCATCCTGATAAGAAAGATGATGAGATACATCCAATTAATGTATGTCACAACATCTTATAAACAATAATTCCTATCAAACACAGATGAAACCTTCACATTTCAACAAAAAAATTCAAATAAACAATACTGAAAGTAGTTTAAAATACGAATTTATAATCAAAGCATACAATTGCCTTAAAGCACTATGAAACCCTACTTGGATTTCTTGTATCAGACAGACTAAAAAGCGAAAAGCAATATTACTTAACTGCTCTATGGCAACATTGTAATTTGGATTCTACAACATTTCTTGACATAGTTTTTTACAACCCCAAGATACAAAAACAGTAACGACTACATCTAACAGAATTTTTATGCTTTCCAGCAGCAAAAAGGTTTCTACTATATTCTTTATGCTCTCATTGTTTGCATTTATGCCTATGAGGACAACAACCACGACTTTTAATAGAATCCCTTTATCCTTTATGCTTTCATGACAGCAGAAAAAGGTCAAAGCAACACACTGTTGACTGATTGTTGAAAAGCTCTCATTATTGCACATGTTGACATAATTTTGGTTCCAAAGTCCTCTTTATGGGACCAGTTTGCAACAATTAGAAAAATACAAATTCTATAGGCCTCACATGCATGAAGTAAAATGAACAAGAGGATTTTTGCATAATACCTATGAAACGCAGATGAAACCTTTGCATTTCAACAAGAAATTCGAATAGATAATACTAAAAACAGTTTAATATACGGATTTATGCCTACAAGGACAGCAACCATGAATTTTAACAGAACCCCTCTATCCTTTATGCTTTGATGACAATGGAATAGCTAAAAGCACCACACTATCAGCTTACATGCATAGAGTAAAAAAGTAGTTTAAAATACGGGTTTATGCCTATGAGGACAACAACCACAACTTTTAACAGAACCCCTCTACCCTTTATGCTTTGATGACAACGGAAAAGCTCAAAGCAACATACTGTTCACTCGTAGTTCAAAAGCTGTCATTATTGCACGTGTTTACATGGTTTTGGTTCCAAAGCCCTCTTTATGGGACCACTTTGCAATAGTCAATAATATATAGACTTTGCAGGGCTCACATGCATGAAGTAAAATGGACAAGAGGATTTCTACATAATACCTATCAAACGCAGATGAAACCTTTGCATTTCAACAAGAAGCTCGAATAAATAATACTAAAAGTAGCTTAAAATATGAATTTATAATCACAGTATAACAATGTCTTGAAGCACTATGAAACCTTTCTTCCATTGTTGTTTGCATGTACCTGATTTAAACATTTAATTATTGGTTCTTGATAATGGAATGAAATGAACTTGGACAAATGGAAATAGAATGACCCCATGGAGTTGGAACATCAGTGTTTGCATGCCTTTACCATGATAGCAGATTTGCGTGCATGAGACTTATGTGAATCTCAAATGTCATAGTGTATGGGTACATGTGTCAAGTAGCTTGGTCCCAGGTATTGACTCTGCAGCAACAACATCTCCTGTGACTACACAGATCTGCAAAATCACAAAAAATGAAATGCTCAAAGTAATCACAATTCATCTCTAGTCACTAAAATCTATATTGCATGATAAACAAGCAAGAACCTTTGAGTAGATGAAGGTCATGAACATTGAACCAATAGTAGGACAGTCACCACAACATTTAAGTAAACCTATGGTGTAGACTCCCTTTTCCATTATCAATTTTATTCCCAATTTCATCCATGAAGAACTTTGTCAACTTCTAGATCCTGCTATTAGCCATTGCTTTGATCCATGATCTCCATTTCTTTCATCAATGAATTCCATATCTTTGATCCATGAAGAAATTTTTTAGCCTGTGCATCCATGTATTCTATATCTTTGAGGATATTCTTCATGGATGACATTGGGAATACAATTGATAATGGAAAAGAGAGTGTTGAGCATAGGTTTCCTTAAATGTTGTGGTGACTGTGATACTATTAGTTCAACGTTCATGACCTTTATCTACTAAAAATTTCTTGCTCATTCATGCCTTGGTAATTAAACCTGTGATATTGCATTGCATATGTCTCATGTTCTTCACCTTGAAATGTCCATACTGAAATACAGTAATAGAAAGTAATAAACTAATTATAGCAATACAAAATAATTCCAATAAAAACTATTCAAGAGTAATACAAAATACTTTACAACACGTTGTGTGTTACAACTATCAGTGAGTTGTTGTTTTTACAACACCATGTGTTTTACAATCTACAGTTTAACAAAACAGTAGTCAAGAATTAAACAAAAAATAGATAATGGAAACTCAAATTCAATGTTTTAGTTTCCATTTCTCATTTAACAAGTCTTTCAACATCCTAATCAGATTCACTCTTTACAATTTATTTCTTTACTTTTCTGCCCTCATTTGAATGGCAGGGGAACCATACGTGAAGCCACTGAATAACCCTTCCATGGTTTGATGGAGCTGGTGTGAGGTGATTTCATGAAAGCTCAAGTGTCATAGTATATGTGGCGTAGCAGCTAATAAGTCTGTCTTACATTGTGTTGATGACAATTTAATTTGTCTCATCTGTCTCCATACCATTAATCAAAGTCAATTAACAAACAAGTCAATCTTGCACTTGACTCATGCAAATTAAGTCAATTCTATCATTAATCATAGTGATAGCAAACAAATGCTTGTTACATGATCTCATTGTTGAAACCCTACTTGCATTTTCTAGTTGCATGTACCTGGTGTAAACATTTAATTATTGGTTCTTGATAATGGAATGAAATGAACTTGGACAAATGGAAATAAAATGGTCCCATGGAATTGAAACATCTATGTTTACATGGCTTTAGCATGATAACAGATTTGTGTGCATAGGACTTATTTGAAACTCAAATGTCATACTGAATGTGGCATATTAGCTAGTTGGCTTAACATGATAGCTTTCAAACAAGTTAATTCAGTGAGCAATCAATCTAGTTTGCTGATGAATTAATTGTGTTCCATGATTGGTCATAGCCAATTATTGGAAAAGTTGTAAATGCCATGGATGAAATAATATGAATAAAATTCTAGTTTCTGGTTTACTTGAAATGCAATGAAAAAACTACTATGAAGGCATAAGACAAGGTTGTGTAACATATTGCCATTCCTTTATCTAATTTCTTTGGACACAAATGCTTTACACATTTAATTGCAATAGTAACGTGTCTACGAAAATGGGAAAATAGAGACCATAATTCAGTAGTTTTTAGCGTGAGTATATATGTATCCTGATACATATAAGCTCAACCTAGCATTTACGAAAACAGTTGCTATGTACAGTGAAAGAGCTTATTAGTGTTACTATATGCGATAGCCATATAACAAAGTAAATTGGTACAAGGCTATAGTGGCATATCCAAAAAATACATGGACGCATGTATACGCAGTTGCATACAGGGATACGTAAAAGCTTAGATGAAAAGTTAATTATAGTTAATTATAAAACATCTCTGTACACCAAATCAATTAAACCAATCATGGCCATTCGTATGCAAAAAAAAAAAAGGAACTTCTTGAAAAGGCTTTATAGACAAGGAAGCAAACACAATTGTAAACCGAAATTGCAAAATCTTTGGCAACATCTTCCTTTCAGTTCCTTATGCTACAAATATTCAACAGCCTATAGATGTTCATATTAATTGTATCTCTTTGTGTATGTTAAAGCCATCTGCTTATTCTATTGCTTTCGGTATTATTTCATGAAAGCTGAAATGTCATAGTATATGTGGCGTAAGAGCCAATAAGTCCATCTCACATTTTGTTGATGCCAATTTAATTTGTCTCATCTGTCCCTGAACCATTAATCAAAGTCAATTAACAAACAAGTCAATCTTACAATTAGCTTCTGCAACTTAAGTCAATTCTATCTTTTACTCATTAATGAAATTAACTAATCAGTTTAACAAGATAGCTTTGAAACAAGTTAGGTCAGTAATGAATAAAGCTGTTTGATTGATGAGTCAATTGAGTTCAATAGTTAGTCATAGTGATAGCAAACAAATCCTTGTTTGATGGTGTCATTGTTGAATTTGCTTCTGTGTCCCTCTCTGCACTTTTGCTCTAGCTTGAAGCAATGATGCTTCATGATTCAAGTATTAAGTGTAACTAGGAACCTTTCTTGACTTACATCCATCGATTTAAATCTGTTTCAAAACCATAATTGTAGTGGTTCTTTAAGCTCGACGCAAAACAACAATATAGTTAAAATGCATTGCAAAAGCCTGTGGAGAACCATGTTTGCACTTGTGCATTTGGAATTCATGAACCTATGATAAATAGACTATAAGGTTAATCTGTTTCCAATTGATACTTGTTTGCACTGAATCTAAAAAAAAACTAGCTGGTGTATTTTGATGTTTGAACTATTAGTATCCATTACACTATCATTGTCATCCATTGCAATTATAATTTTGGCAGTTGTTTGCACAAATGTGTTTTCATGCATTGTGAAACCCAACTTGCATTTTTGGGATATAATGAAGCAAAATAGATAAAAATAGCCATTTGTTGCCTTGAGTA
>VDFB02099300.1:0-19617 GCA_007258455.2 Sequoia sempervirens | reverse complement strand
ATATGCTGCACACTTTTGTGGTTGATTATCTTTCTATGGAAAAGGTCCTTATTAAAGATTCCGTGAGCTTCGTGGACTCCGTGTATCCATAATCTCAACAGAAAAATAAAATAAGTTTGAAGGTTGCAAAAATATGAGCAAAAACCCCAAGTATGGTTTGAATCAACCTCACTCCTCTTAGATTTCAAGTAACAGGGTTTACTTTGAGCTTTCAATCTGGTTAATAAAAGTAGAAACTCTTCATTTCATTCTGTGTTTTCTATTGAAAGAAGAAAAAACCCCATCTTTTGCATTGTTGTTTTGAACAAAACAAAGCCATTAAGGCCATGACTAAGAGATGAAATGGTTTTTATATACTTCCTTTCTTCTTTTAAAATCCATGACAACTTCTTCTAAAACACTTTTTCATTTGACATTCGTGAAAAAAACCATATGGGTTCTCTTAAATTGTAGCAAGATTGTGATTCATTGCAAAAACATGAACTGGGTTTTTTTTTTGTGCATTCTGGGTTTTCACCCAACATTATGGTTGAGGGTTTGATTCTCTATAGCCATCTCTAGGTTTCATGTTGTGACTATATTCACTTCATGTTAAAAAATCATATGAAAATGCTTGTCTAACTATGGTCTTATTCTATCATTCTATTGCATTTCTTGAAGAGAAACATAGTTGCATTTGCTTGGTACTTGCATTCTTCAACTTGATGCTACCTTAGATAGACCTCCCTCTATGGATTATTTTATGTTCATTTGGAACTCTATATTATGGGTTGTGGCTTCACTTCGAGGGTTTCATTTAATTTTCCTAAATGAGGAAGTTCTATTTTTTTCTCTTAGTGAAAAATGTGGTTTGAATTTACTTCATCTTGGTTCCTTCCATTATGAATGAGCTCGAGGGTTTTCCTAAAACGCTAGCTATTGAAGCTTGGTACCTTTCATATTCTGTAAATGGGCCTCTAACTTCTTACAACTGTTCATGCATAATGATTTCAAGTAGTCATGTAATAAACTGATAAATGTATTGGAATCAGGCATGCAATTGTTCTCACACATTTTTCAAGAATTCTCATGGTTGTATTAGGCCTACAACCTTATCTACTTTTTCCAAGCTGCAAAGAGCAGTTACAAGTTTACTGTATGTAATAATACTAGAAGTAAACTCTATCTCTGGTCTTCCATTGGGATGTTACATGTTGTCTTAATTTCTTCATCATCATGATTGTCCTTTACCTTTTCTGGTTGCTTGTTTTTCATGATGCTTGTCCTTCCAATCTTTAGGTTGTCACTTTCAAATTTTATCTCTTTTAGTGACTACTCGGCATATAGCCCTAATTTTGCATGAAGTATTTATTGTATTAAGTGTGCTTCCTTATATCCTTTTTAACTTTGTCTACCTAATGTCACATATATATGCATTATCATTTTCTTCTTCACAAATTGTGATATCTTCCTACTAATTTGAGAATCATTGTCATTAACTTGTGAAAGCCCTTGCTAGGTATTTTTGCACAAGACTCTCTATAGGTTCCTAAGTCATTGTCATGTAGGGTTAAAAATTATCATGCTCCTTGTATATAGTTTTTTATGCATAGACTGTTAATCATGTTTATAACTCCACATTGTTCTTTCCATTGTTGTTAAATTTCTATCATTTTCATTGTCTCAAAACAACAGATTGTGCAACTAGTTGTGGCAAATATCTCATGCCCATTAAAATTTACACTTGTAAGTTGTGAAACTTGACTGCTTCCCCATTTGCTTCAATAAAGTTATTTTCAACTACATATCACTTGTGGAGGTAATCCTTGGGTTTGAGAAACTCAAGAAAATGTAGATGAAAGTTGATCATTATGTGACATCGAACAGGGTAGTTGAAAAGGGTTACTACCCTTCCTTTCTTCTTCATATGTAATGTAATCTCTTGTGACTATTTCTTGTTTTCCTTCAATAAATTCAAAAGACATTTGTCTTTTTTATTGTCCTGTATGACATGAGAATACATTTTTCTCCTATGGACTACCCTGATTTCTTGGAAGTTACCAGGTATCTCCTTGACTACATGCATTTCAAATGGTGTTCTTTTCTGTAACATTGACATAATATAACACTATCATCCTCTAGAGATTATGGCTCACTACTTCTTTGATGCTATGTTCCATTTTTTGGACTTCTTGTTTGATGGCATTACTTCTCCATATCACTGTTAAACATACTTGTTCTCAAGGCATTAATTTTTATCATTCTGAATTTGGGTTCCTGCATTTCTTGCATGAAATCTTGATCCATGTTGGATCATTTATGATGACCAAAACCCTTGCATGAAAGATTATGAGAATATCCAATAATTTTGTCCTTGCATTGACGTGTAGCATGCATTTTTTTGTTCCAACCTTCATGGCTTCCATAACAATACTTGTTGCCCCACATGTTTACTACCTGATTTCCACAATAGTTGTTTACCTTTTCAATTATGTGCCACAATTAACACTGTCTCCTCTCTTTGATCCTAGTGGGCAAACACATGTCACCTATGTTGGTGACCTAAAAGCTCACTGTCCTATGTGATGTGTGGTTGTTTAATAGGGTTAAGGTGAGAGGGACCTGACAATACTCTGGATTGCTCCCTCATTATTTAAGAGATGCATAATATAACTTGATACATCTTTTGAGTCATATAATGAAAGTTGATCAACTGGTGTGATTCCATATTGATTTAATGCATTAATAATAGGTATATCTTTGATCAAGTTGCTCAATTTCCTATTTCTCTCAAAGCATTTTGAGCTCTATGCTCGTGGGAGCCACATTTACCCCACATGTTGTATTTAACTAAATTAGAATAGTAACAAGACTTGTCCTAAATTTGCACATAAAGAAAACAAGTTAGATAAATAGATGCATATTTTGGATGTGTTTGATGACTTCATTGTTTTCCAATAAATCCAAGGTTTGCATGCTTATTTAATGCACTTAGAGATCAGTTTATACAGGAATAGGTGGGTGTTCATGTAAGGTTTGAGATCTTTCATTGCTTATAGCATTGCTCTAATGTCATTGTGATTGCCATATATAGGGGCTAGGAGCACTACGGTGCTAGGATGGACACAAGCAGCTCGAGGGAAATAGCAGAACGAGAGGACACCTTCATAACCAGTCATTCTTAGGAAATGACTAGTCTCCACCCTTATATGCACATTCTATTTATTTACTTATTCATGTATAAATTGTTTCTTTATTTTCATTGAATATGTAAAGTTAGTCCCTTGGCTTGTGAGTGACATGTACACTTCATGATTATCAATAAAGATTACATTTGTATACATAAGGTTCTCTTTTCTCATTTTCTATAATTGCAACATTGGAATGAAATGTAATCGTTTTCATTTGACAATCTTTTTCATGCATATTGAACTTAGTAAACTATAGTTTATCTTTTAAATGTTTAAACAAACAACACAAAAAGAATAAACACTAAACTTGATTTCAACTGAAAGCTAAAAATCAGGTAATAGTCATGTGTTGTCATTGTATGAGTATTCTATTTCTAATGTCAAAATGGAAATCAATGTAAAATATATTTTTCCTTTGTCATTGATGTCAAAGGGGGAGAGGAAGTATGTGAAAAATATTATATACTATATCTATTAAGGAGGAGAAACAGGAAGAAAAATATTAAGAAGTGTATTCAGAGCTAGTATGTTGTCTCTAATTGTTTTTCACATCATGTGTTGCCATCAATGACAAAGCGGGAGATTGTTACAACAATGATGAAGGTGTTGTCATTCATGTCAACTAGTCAATTGATTATCAACTAGTTGCTATGGATGTTGGTTATTCATGTCGAGGATATTAAGAAAATTGTATTGAAAAAAGTTTGTTGGTGTTAATTGGTTGCTCTGGGTTTTTCTCTTGTGTTTGTGTGGTTCAAATATGTTGATCGTGTATTTTGGAAGCTTATATATTCAAATTTTTGGCTTTTGATTCATTGTAAAGTGTGAGTTATGTTCACCAGTTGTGACTATGGTTTTCTATGTTTCTGGATGAGGTTCATGAGAAATATTGTTGGTCCAAATTTCTCTTTGGTAAAGTCTTATGACTTGTGGTTTTAGAGTTAAGATGTTATGATCATGTTGAAGATAATTTTGGTATTTGGAAGGATTGTGCTTAATTGTTTTATGTGTTTTACACTAGTTTGGCCAACCTTGTGTTAAACACTTTCTTTGAAGTTGATGAAGCATGTTGGACCTATTTGGGTCCTCATCAAGCATGTGTTTGGGTCACCCTCATTATAATTCCCCCCTAGGATATTTTTGCACCCACCTAATTTGAATTTATTGATGGATGGCCGAATTTGGATATGTTTCAGAGTTGAAGATGGTATAAATACAGGATGAGTTAGTGGTGAAAGAAGACAAGGATATAAGTGCAAAGAAATAGAGTAGATAGATGTGAAATAGATGTGAATCAGTGGTTGTGTGTGATGTGAGTGTGGCAAATCAATGCGAAGCCTAATTGCTAAGTTTTTAGATGTAGTGAGTTGAAGTTGTACTCTATCATTCATGCATGTTTGCAAGTGGTTGAGAAAATTGTAGTGAATTTCTCTATTGCATTTAGATTGTCTTCTCACTATAACCTATCTCTTCTATCTTCTTTGTATCTTTGTGGTAGTGAGCGCTTCAGGTGGTTAGCCCTATTGGATAGTGAGTTCTCATCCGGGCAGTGAGTCCTTGTTTTGCTAGTGAGCCTTGTTTCTTAAGCAGTGATCCTTTGTAATAGGTTTTGATATTCTCTATAGTGTGAGTTAATCCTCAAGGTGGATTTTCCTTTATTGGGTTTTCCATGTAAATTTGGTGTTGTTGTGTTTGTGTGATGATTTTTTAGTTTCTACACTTGCACTTAATGTTTAATCATTTTAGAAGTGTTAAGGATTTGTTTTAGTGAATGATTTAAAGGTTTAAATTTCTTACAACTAATTCACCCCCCCTCTCAATTGTCTTGTTCAACAGAAGACATGGAGTTCACATGACCTTGCAGAAAAATTATGGTAAGTTTTAGGTATTGATATTTTAGGTTTACTTCTTAGATTTTCTATTCTAATCACTGGAATTAAGGTTTAATTGGTTGTGTGCATAAATGGTAAATGCTCTTGTTACTGGAAATAAATTTGTATTGTTGACAATGGTAGTAGTTAACTTCATATCATGATTATAATGTTGAAACTAAATAGTGCTCTTTTTTTGGATTTTGTTGGGGTTGTCACCACATAAGTATCAGAGCTTAGAACTCAACACTAGGACTTGGGTGCTCACTCTTTTGTTGCACTAATACGACTGTTTGAAATTGGTAGTCATGGGTCACAGGAAAAAAGGAAAAGGAAAGAAGAAGGCGTTAAAAATACATCCCCAACAAAATAACCCGGAAGAATCCAAGACCACTACTACCGCATGGCCAAAAACTGAAACCAAAACCATGTCCGACACAGAGCCATTGGCAGAAACTATTAAGTGATTGAAATTCCAGAAAGGAAAGCAAATGGAAAAACCAAATGATAGTCATGAACCACCAAATGGATGCCCATGATAAAACCCAAAAACCAAACCCTTGACTATTAGGGACTTCCCTTTTGGTTATGGATGCAATTCTCCTACTCTTTCTAAGGAAGCCATTGTGGAATACAATCGTTTCCATGCCAATATGTCTATAACTATGGGAACCTTGGATGAGGTAGAAACTAAAGAGGAGAAGGCACCTACTCTATAACTGAAACTATGCAAAAGATGATGAGCTCTAGAATTAAATAACCATCGTTGTACTTATGTACCAAATATTAACTACTAATGATGAATATGAAGATATATCAATATATATTTTACAAATAATTTGTATAAATAATGTGTTATGATGATTTTGAGAGTGAAATGGAATGGATTTTAAATGTTGAGAATCATAGGTTGTTTTTAATTTTTTCCATAACTCTAAATTTGATAAGAGACAAGATTTAAATGAAGAACAAATACAATTAAATAATACTCTCCTTTATCTCATAGAATCAATTGATACAATGAGGACTATAAGGAAAGGAATGAGCCATAATCTCGCTGAAATGCTACATGCGAGTAAGGGTGTGATGTCTTCACCTCCTACTATACCTAAACAGTTACAAGCTGAATTGAATGCACTTTGTGCTAAGATAGCATCACAAGAGAAACAAATTGAGGATTTGACAAGGAAAAAGGAGCAAGGAACCAATCACAACATTGGCATAGGAACTGAACAACCTAGTAAAGAGCACAATGAGCATATAAATCAAGAACATGAAAGCAGCTAGGTATGTATAGGATCATCATGGAAAAAATAGGCCCTTAAGTGGTGAAAAATTCAAAAAAATCAGAGTTAGGCAACTTGATGTAAAAATTTGAATAAGTTATCTATATTATTTCAAAAGTATGTAAGAATAGAATCTACAGCAAATTGAATGTAGTTTCTAAACTACTAGGTTTATTTTAAATCTATTTGTGGAAAAATTTGAAATTTCAATACAGTAGTACTTAAATTCCCTCGTGAAAAAAATAAGAAGTAGGTGTTTGTCCTAATTCATCCCAACCACAATAAAATGATAATAATTTTTATAAGATTTTAGATATATGTAGAGGACTCATGTATCGATGATACATATTTTGTAATTTTTCCAAGTAAATAATTAATTATGAATTTTTATTACAAATTTTAAAAATATAAAATCGTGATGTTTGACCACCTTAATCATCAAACTCATGAAATTCACCTCAATCCTATTGTAGCAAAGCATAGAATGTGATGCATGTTTCATATTCAAAATGATAATCGCTTGAAAGCTATAGATTTTTTCAATTAGCCTCCATCAATCAGACTTTAGTCATAATTCAAATAGAAAGTGAATAATAATTATTTATTAAATTTAAAGTAAAGCATAATTTATATTGGTGGAAAGCTGATAATATCCTTTAAAAATCCTTTTTTTTCATCAATTTTTGGTAAAAAAAAGTCATCAGCCACATACCTTGCACATACCCATCATATCGCCACTTTTTGGCCCATCATGATCCTACACATACCTAGCTCTAGAATTCCCACATGCAGTCACTTTCTGCCAGATCAACAACGAGGTGTGGGAAAGGACCCAATGATTCATGAATTGAAAATAATGCAAGCATGTAAGTTCGATGGTACCAGGGGTGGAGATGCAAGTGAAGCTTTGCTAGTGGGGATGAATAAATATTTTGGTCTTTTGGAATTAAACACCAATACCAAAGATAGAATCATCATCTACTAGTTAGAAGGTGAAGCCTCATTGTGGTAGGACCATTTGGTAGAAATAAAAAATTATGACATAAGTCAACTGACTTGGGACAAGTTCGTCAGGTGGTTTCATGAGGAGTATTTTTCTACCCATCATCAAGATCAAAAGATGACTGAATTTCACTCCCTACATCAAGGGGGGATGTTAGTAGTAGAATACAAGGCTAAGTTCATGAACCTACTTCAGCATGTGCACTATATGAAAGAAGAAGAGGATCTGATGAACAAGCTCATTTTGGGATTGAATAAAAACATTTTGTATGTTGACCAACCTATCTCTGAGGGTCATCCCACAATAATGGGTTACACTTTTTGACCAAACTTGACATTGAAATCAACATTTTTAGAGAAAACTTCACTTTCTCACACTTATAGTAGGTAAAATATTAGGAATTTGAAAATGATGTAAACTAGTGATTTGTGAGATTTTAATCAGAGATCTTTTAAATGTATTTTTTTTAATGAAATTAAATTGTAATTTTTTGCATCTCCTTTGATAACTATTTTTTAATAATAGTAACAACATTTTAAAAAGTGGTGTGTACTTCGCCTCACATAATCCTTTTTCTACAAAGGATAAAATTATAATTCTTTTGAATTTAGGTTGGTAACACAAGCATTTAGTTCTTTCCATCTTTGCTTCATAGCATTTTGTTGAATATTTTTTTTTAAATTAAGTTTTGAAGTCAAAAAATTTATAATTTAGACATAGGTGAACTTCAGCCTGCATAACTTTTTTGGTATGTATTGAAATTCAAAAAAAAAAATTGTTAGAATGAGGACATCAATACTTAGTGGATATATATTTTATAAAAAAAAATTCCTTAAATTTACTATTTTTCCACAATGATTTTTCATCGAACTTGACGTTCGGTGAAAAACCTATGTACAGTAAAACTAAAAAATAAAATATAAAATAAAAATAAAATATATTAAATTTATAGTTGTTGGAAAGCACATTTCGATCACTATAATCATCCAACTTGGTTTATTAAGTTAATTCTGAATGTAATTCTCCTTCCCAAGCTTCATGAATAAAAAATGCATAAATTTTGAAATGGTGGAGGGGAAGGTGAAAAGGTTGAATGAAATCTCTTTCATTATATAAGCCCATTCAAACCCCTTATATGGTGCAAAAGGGGGTTCATTAGAAGGGTGGTTCATTCAAACCCCCTTCATTAGAAGGGGTAAACCATTTTAAATTTTTTGATGAGCATTTCTAATTTTTCTTCGTTCAAAAAATTGTAACCCACCATTGTGGGTTTACCCCTTGACCTACAAACTTGAACCAAGCTATGGAGGTAGCTTTAGTCACTAAGAAGAAGCTAAAAAGAAAGCAAGAATGCAAGAAAAAGGTCCATTCTTCCATCTACTCGAATAATAAATAGAAAGATTCTTAGGAAGCTAATCCTAAAGGAAAGGTTTCTCGCCAGTTTAAGAGGGGTTGAAATTACAAGGAGAACCAAGGGTCAAAAAGTTAGAAGGACAAGGGAGATAAACGACATAAATCATCTAGAAAAGTTGCTCAAAGTGACTCCACAAGAGGCAAAGAAGTCAAAAGAGGACTAGTTGATGGTTTTTGGACACGTGGAGGTGACCACTACATGAATGAGTGTCCCAAGAATCCAAAAAAGACCACCAATCCCATCGCTCGAATTTATGTAGCTATGGATAATCAAAAAGTAGACCAACAAGCCTCCCTAATAGAGCTCCAAGGTACACTTTTCGGCCAATCTATTTCTATTATGGTAGATTTAGGAGCCACAGATAGCTTTATATCTCCTAATGTAATAAAAAAATGTAAAATTAATCATAAGATTCTTAGTCGAGAGGAGTGGAGGTTGAGTTTGGTTTAGGTAAGACCCAAAAGATTAACTTTTGCCTACAAGGAGTTGAAATTGACTTAGGAATTATTATGAGTAGGGTAAACCTTGTTGGAAACTTGCAACCATTTAAATACAATCTCCACATAGCCCATTAGAGAAATCTATGCAACTAGGTATTCAAAATCCACATGCAAGAGAATAGACAACATACCCATGAAAATATGACACAAGATATACCTTGGGAAAACCCTCAAGAGGGAAAAACCCAGCCTCCAAAAGTATTTCTCTCTCATGTATTATTCAACAATAAAGATGACAATATCTTTAGAATCTCCATGAACACCATTGAAGCATCAAGCCCTCTCCAAGCAATCCATGTGAACAAGCATGTAACCACACATCCCATGTCATGCTTCAAACCCTCAAAAATGCTAACAAGAGCTTACATGCAAACTTACCTACCTAAAAAACTACCCTTATGGTTGCTTTTATAGAAACAAGCTCCCACAAAACCACCAAGTGGTATTACACAAAACCATGTGTCTAAAACCATGAGATTACAAAACCATGTCCCCATATTTAATATTGGGTATTTTATTTATTTATTTTTTCCCCAATATTAAATAATTACATTTTTAGCAACTTAACTTATGTCCCAATGCTACATACAACATAAAGTGGCCCTAAGAATAATTACATTAAATACATTATGCAAGGTGTACAACACACATTTTCCTAACAAACCTATGGGTCACTTGGTTAGGATCCTATGACCTCATCCTAGGAATGGATTCATTTTGGGAGCATCAAGTCAAGTTGGATTGCTACAATAAGAAGATTGAATGTCTAGATGATAAAGGGAGACCCATGAATTTCCAAGGAATCTAGAGACCTTTAGTGATAAGAATGATCTTAGCCATGCAAACTAAGAGGGCAGCAAGGAAGGGAAGCAAAATTTATATAGTTAAGGTAGAGGAGGGCAACGAAGACCCAACTCCTAGCTTTGAAGATTGTCCAATCCTCCAAGAATACCATGATGTCTTTCCCAAAGCATTTCTAGGATTACCTCCTATTTGACAGATGGATTTTACAATAGATCTAGTCCTAGAGGTTGAACTTATTTCAAAATCCCCTATAGAATGACCACGGTTGAACTACAAGAGCTTTAGATGTAGTTGCAAGATCTGATGGAGAAAGGATTAATTCAGCCTAGTGTTTCCCCTTGGGGGGCCCAGGTGTTGTTCATCAAAAATAAGGATGAAACCTTAAGGTTGTGCATAGACTACTAGATGATGAACAAGGTTACCATTAAAAATAGATATCCTCTACCTACAATATCCATACTTTTTTAACTAAGTCAAGCCAGCTTAATCCTAAGGGGGGAGTATGTCATATCCCCCTAGGACCCATACTTTTATAGCATGACCCCTAGCCCTATGGTAATTTGGATTAGGGGAGGATTTATGACCCTATTGTGATAAATGAACTTTTATGAGTGTGATGATTATGTTTTTTTGACATGCTACTATTAATTGATATATGCATAACCTTATCATGTTTTGGTGAAATTTAAATACTTGGTTTTTATTTATACTAACTTAGACTAATGACTCCATTGGTTGACTTGTGTGAGGTTTAATGTTGGATGCAAGTACCCAGGGTGCAAGATGAGGTGGATTATGTGGTATAGTGATGAGAGATGGATAAACTTAGAGATTGACTCCAATGACAAACTTTGTAGGTAACTTTGCCTTAACCTAAGGTTTACCAGATTTAGGACAAAGTAAGAAATATTGTTAGATGATCTTAATAGTTGAATATGCAAGGTGTCTAAGGTGATAATTCCACAACCATGAATTTAGTTCTCGAGGATATTAAATTCTCTTGTAACCTTAAAATGCTAGGTGTTGATGCTATTTTCATCATTTGTTTGAAAGACATCAATGTTAGTTAGATTATTACGGTCCATCAAAACATTGTTGATAATGTAAATCCATAGGCAATCGTGTATAAATATAAATACAATATTTAATAGAGCCCACCTAAACAATTAAATAAAATAACTAAAAAATAAATAAATACATATTAAAATACACTTGAATAGAAATCCTTGAAAATAATAACTAAAACTAAATAAATAAATAAATGGATTAAATAATAAGAAAAATATACAAAACGTATGGATAAATAAATTAACCATAGTCTCATAAAAGAAGGAAACACTTTTTAAAAACAAAACTTTAGATAATCCATCAAATGAAAAAGAGAAACAAAAGAAAGAAAGAAAAAACATGAAGAAGCTAGACAGGGGCGCTACTAGTGGAATGAATAATTTCTTTCCATTAATTTTTAACCTTCTCCCTCCATTTCCAGGAGATAGACATGATTAATGAGGAGAGGGAAAGCATAAGGAAGAAGGGTGACCATGCCATTAAAGGTCATGGCGACCCTCAATTTCTGTAGAAGAATGGCTCGATTTGACTCAGAAACGGCGTGCCTATACACAGGAAACCCTTCTTTCTTTAAAAATGCAATTTGGGAGTTCATTCAAGCAGAAAAATGATTAGAAGAGAGGGTGAAGGGGTGTAGAAAAGGTGTGGAGTCTTTGGGTGAAGTTGCAAGTGTGGGACAACATCTTGAAATCCAAACAACTTGCCATTTTGGACACCATTCTTCAGAGTCTTCTTTTATGTGTGTTCCATTCATTTTTTTATTTTGCTATAGAATACAAAGATAATATCATGAATGGACTATTAAAATACTTTTGGTGGTTGAACTGCAATATAGGCTTTTGATATTTTATTTTATGTTGGAAGTAAATTAGACCCCTAGATAGCTCCAAATTGCCCTTTAAGTTTAGTCACCCACTCACAACTCTTAAAATTCTAATATGAAATATTCCTTACAAACATATATTAATCCATAGTTCTCCCTACCATTAATGCATTGACCTTTGTTTGAAGATGGAAGTGTTCAGTTGAATCATTTGGGGCTACAGGTGAAAACATAGTTGAAAAAAGATAAATAATATATTGCTTAGTGGTTGTTTAGCAAAGGATTTTCTACCCAACACTTTAGCTTGCATTGGAAGAGGTCTCATTAATTAAAAAGAAGATTCTAGGCCTGCAATTATTGCTACCTAAGATTTAAACCTAAATAATAATTCATTACCTTTGGCTAGTGAAATAAATCATGCATAAAAGGTCCTCCAATTCCTTATCATTCAATCATTTTATTCTCATGGAAATTTGAAGCAACAACTAGCTTCCTTATAAAATTTAAAGCTACAACTAGTTAGTAATTAAACCTTGTGACAAGCAATATCTCTCAATTTATATTGTTTTGATGTAACTTCCTCAAGTATCATAGTCTCAGCGGGTTGTTGCCCTTTTGTAGGAAACTCAACTATAGTATAGTGACAACATAAATAATTTTATCATTATCTCCCTTAAATCATATAAAAAGCAGCTTAAGATCGACTCATATGGATGTCAAGATTCTACATAAATAGTTAATAGCAAATGTGAACCTTAAATTCAAATAATAACAGCCCTATTCATTCATTTGAAGAGAAAAGCACTCAAAGAGATAAGGGAATAAACTATAAAACTCCTTGTAGAAAAACCATAAAGCATGAATATGTGACTACTTTCTATTAGGTAGGTAGAACAATGAAATAAGTAATTAACTTGATAGTGAGGTTAAAAGGGAATGATCTATAATTTGGTAAACTTTAGCATAAATTATTAAAATTAAGGATGGAGTGAGAGAAATTACTGAAATAGTCATGTTAAAGGAAGAATCGGTTAACTTTTAAATTACCCAAAGGTCTTGGGGCAAGCAATCTTCTCTTCAACTCCTTCCTAGTGTTCTAGTTGCCCAATCAGCAATGTAATTAAACTTAGAACTACTGCAATATCTTTAAGTTGGGGAAAGGGTAATAGTGAACCATCTTTGAATGGGTAGTTGAACCTTGAGGTAGTTGAGTTTAGAACCTACTTATTCCAAGTTAGGAACCTCTTTCCAGTTATAGTGCTAAGCTATGTGTTGGCACTAACTTTTATGACAACAAGTGAGTAGGACCATACGAGGGCATAAGTCAAGGTAGTAATCCTCGCATTACTTTGTCATATCTCGTGGTTCTTGCCTTAAACTTAATTGACAAGTAAAATGAACTGTTGTGAATGTTGGATGAACATCTTATGAATATGGATAAATGTGTTTTAAATTAGATGTTATTTTAAATGCTTGAAATAAAAATTGAATTTGAATTTGAAATTGAATTGAGATAAAATTCAAATAATTATCATGTTGAATTATGAATTAATTTCTATTATTATATAATTTGATTGTGATTTATTTGGACTAACCTAATCGATGTGTGATTGAGTGCAACTATGCAAAATAGAGCATGTAACCTGCCGAAGCAAGAACATGGTTGGAGGTAGGGGTATCCTAGTCAGCTAATAGATGAATAGGATGGGGATCTCAACACACATTTACACACACATAGTAGCATTTAGTAGCATTTATAATTGCAAAGGTGTATGATATGTTTTCAATGTGATGTCGCTCCATCTATGTTCTTGAATACTTCATTGTGCGTTTGATAATGACTAGGTTTTAAGGATGATTATTTTAATGTGTTTTTAAAAATAAAATTAATAGGGAAAATAAAAGATTGTTTTATGGTTATTTTGCTTTCAAAAATTTAGATTAATTGTGGTAAATAGAATGTTTTATTGATTGTTTTATATTTGTATATATTGATAATAAGAAATAATATATATATTATTATTTATAAATAAATAAATAAAAAGAAAGCTTGGAGATTAAATATAAAAAAAAATTAAAAATAAATTTGCGGAAATATTATTATTATTATAAATATATAAGTATTTGTTAAAATTTAAATTGCATGTAATGAGAATTATCTAAATAAAATAAGTGTTAGATTTGAAAAGATCTACATGATTGAAACAAGTGCCACGTAGTGGCTAGTACTTTCCTTAATAGTATTGTACTAATTGTTTTTTAGATTTGATAAAAAATAAATGTAAGTTTTATTAATGTGAATAAAATAAATGTAAGTTTTGTTAATTATAGTGTTTTAGTATTGTTAGTTAGCTATTTTAATAACCTAACCCTAACCCTAACTCATACCCTAACTCACTATCCATAAGTATAAACCTAATTTTTATCACTAACTTTTAAATAAATAACATATTTAATAAATGTTATATTACATTTTTAAGCAAAAGGCTAGGGCCGAATAGTATATATTAATATGCATATTAAATTTACAAACATAATCAGAATTATAAGATTGATTAAACTAATCCAAAACAAAATTGAGTGAAATAATTCACTCATCTACCCTTTATCAACATATAACCTCCAATCTGAAACTAATATGTACTACACATGTTGCAAACAAATTACTAAGCATTAGTAAATAAAAGATGCTAGTATTATAGCCCACTTTCAGTAATTGAAATACCAAAAAGTGCAAGTTATAAACAACCAAAATTGATTCCTCATTATTTCTTCAATCACTCCTCCATATCAGTTGTGCCACCCTCGTAGCCTTGCATTCCATCCTCTGCATTTGGTATTGCACAATATATGCCATGCTTTGCATTATGTTTCGGCATGTGAACATTCTCCATATTGTTTTCATCCTTTCCTTCATTCAGATTTTCATTGTCAACATGTACCTCTTCACTTGGCCTAGCTTGATGTTGTATGTTAAATATATGAAGAGGACAGCCATGCCTAACATGGTGATTAAGCAAGTATGACAAAGCATAAAATTTTTCCATAAAATTATCCACCATTTGATTTCCCAATTCAGCAGAAAATAGACTTAAAACCCTTTTAACTACCCAAGGATCATCATTTTTTAGCCCATTTCTCATTGCTTCGAAAGCTACTTTGAAACATTGCCTTGACTTTAAATATTTTTTGGGGAAAAGGCCACCTACAAGTCCTTTTCCTCTATCTAGATTATACGCTTGCACACCCTATAGAAGTTCATCTTCACTCAAAACATTCAGACGCACCACTATATCCACTATAACCTCTAAAAGGTCAAGAGATTGCAAAAGATCAAGTGCATTTGACATAAAAATGGAGAGCATTTGGGATGGGAAAAGAACTCTTGGTGCCCTTGGTGTAAGTACATTTTCACCAATGACAACCCTAATGCTCTCGACCAAATCAGGACAAGACACTCTAAAAGAAAAGGATAGTTCAAAATCCTTAATCTCTTCCAAAAAAGGACATTCCCTTCTAATTTTAATAGGAACTCTGAAATTCTTAACTGAATACTCCATTGCTTTCCTTACAAAACCCAAATTAGAGACTTGGAAACAATTCCTAGACCCATAAACTTTCAACTATCAAAGACTTCTAACAAAACCAAAAGCTTGTTATGCCTCTCTCGAACAGAATACACACACACGAAAAATCATATTACAACTTTGGAATAACCAAAAAGATTGCAAACCACCCCAGAAACAAGTTTTAGGTGAAAACTTTAAACTGAGAAACTGAACACATATACTTTGCAAATGACTAGCAAAGATTAGAGAGTTTTACCACCATATCGCAAGAAGATTACATCCATATGTTTTCTGACATTGTAGCTCATAACTAGAAACCTCCGCTATTTGATGAAGAAGAATCGAGAACTGTATGCAAAGAAAGCAACTCAACAAATGCTTTAAATGAATTGAGAGCATTTTAAAATGTGTGCCTTCAAAAAGCTTGACAAACAGCTCACACGTATAGATGGCCGCAGTCCTTACCATAATTAAAATTAGTTGTAGTTTCCCATTTAAATTCATCATTCACCATACAAAATCAAATACAACATTATGAGAAGTGGTGCAACGCAAGCTAAAGATACCACGTGTCAACATAAATTTTTTAAGGCATAAACATTAATGATAAAAATTGCAACATATGGATCCTTGAACCATTGACAAGCTAGCTTTGAATACACAATCAAACCAACCCCTCCAATCATAATGCCACCTCAAAACCAATTTACACATGTGCTAATGCCAGACCCCTTTCAAAAGCTCACCAATTCCTTTGCACAATCCACCTCCAGCCGACAACCTTAAAAACTTTAACATTCAAGGAAAAAGTGCCTCCGAGATCTCCCAATCTAATCATCAAAAATGATTAAACAAATTTTGAATAATAGAAAAAATGCAAACATTTGAATTTTCCATAAAATTTCAAAACCAAAATTCTTGCAACCATACAAAAAATTGTTAGTAAATAAGAGGCATATTAAGAAAGGCCAGGTTTCTCCAAATTGATCAAATCTTGAAGAGATGTAATGCTTTGGTTTGAGTTGAATCCATACGAATTTTCCCTCTCATGTTGTTCACAACCAAGGCTTTCAAGATGATCTGCCATAGATTTTCCTTCCCTATAGATGTGATTTAGATCAAAAGATTCTAGAGAATCGAGCAAGATCCAAACCTATTCAAAAACATATTGTAATTTCCAATTTGAGGAACTTCTACTCCTACAAGCATTTAAAATGAGTAATGAACCACCTTCAATTGAAACTTTTGAGTATTTGAGTTGTATAATAAATTGCAACCCAATAAGCAAAGCTTGAACTTCCGCTTGATTATTCATGCCAACAACAAGATGAATAGATTTTTCTCCAATGAGCTCCCCATAATGATTTCTAATCACAACCCCTGCACCTAACTATCCAGGGTTCCCCCTTGATGCACCATCAAAATTCAATTTTACAAAACCCACAACAAGGGGAAACCAAACAACCTTTTTCCTATCCTGTTTAACATTATCCTTTGGTTGCCTATTCCCTTTGAAGGGGATAACAAGTGAAGGGCAAGCCTTTATTTGCTTAGATTCCCAATCAGTAAACTCTGATCCAACATGTTTTGAATTATGTACATAAGTATTAACAACTTGACATATTGACCTTTCCAAAATCTGCAACACATGATCCAGATTTGAGATTTCTTTACAAAAAATCATGTTATTCCTCTCCCACCAAACCACTGAAGAGGGTATGACTTTCCATAAACATGCACATAAAGAAATTTTGTATAAAATAGGCCAACTTGTGAACATTTCCCAAATATTGAATGGTGAAGAATAAAACCAACCTAATTTATGTTTCACAAACTCCCAGCAAGCATTAGCAAAAGGACAATTTAGAAAAAGATGATCAACCTCCTCAGAAATTGTATCATAAAGCACACAGTTGAAAGGAGCAGTAATTCCTAATTTCACTAACCTGTCACTTGTCAAAATTTTGTGGTTTAGCGCTAACCAAGAAAAACAACCTGCCTTAGGGAGTATTGCCGAATTCCAACAGGACATGGCTCATTCTGGTTGAACTTGAGATTTCATATTCCCGATAGCCTTATACCCCATTTTTATTGAATAGTTCCCTGATTTAGAAGGAGCCCAAATTAGTTTATCAAATTTAGCAATACTAAATACCACTCTTTCACTTAAGATCCTGCTTCACTCCATTTGTTGACTGACAGGTATTGAGGAATGTTTCAAATCTTTCTATAGAGCTTTCCCTATATGTGAATCAAAACTATAAATATAATCACTAACTTTCCAACCCAAATTTTGTGACCAATACAATTCAGCAGACTGAAAATTCATTCTGAGAATAAAGAGGAGGATAACCATTCCAAGAGTCTCTCCAGAAATTAGCTTTCGGGCCATCATGAATTTCCCAAGTTAAATGAGAAGAAATAACCTTCCTACATACCAACATAAAATTCCACATTATTGAGCCTTTAGGTGGGCTAGAAATAGTAAAAATATGCTCTGAATCCCCACAATCTAAATATTTAGATTGCATGATTTTACACCACTTAGAATAAGTTTTAATATGCATGTGCCACACTAACTTTGCCCCCAAAGCCAAATTTCTTGAAGCCAAATTATGAACTCCTGCTCCACCTTTGATTTTATCTCTACAAGCTTTTTTCAAAGAAATAAGCGAAATTTTCTTCTTATTATCCAAATTTCCTTTCCAAATAAATGAGTGAATCAACTTTTCAATAGTAAGAATTACAAATCTAGAAGCCTTTAAAACCACCATAAAATAATTTGGAATTGAGGATAAAACAAACTTAACCAATAATATTCTCCCTGAAAGACAGAGCCAACACCCTTTCCAATTAGCAATTCTATTTTACATACTACCGATGACCTTGTCCCAGTAAGAAATCCTATTTGGACCAAAAAAAAAAGGAATGCCCAAATATTTGCATGGCAATTCAACTTCTTGAAAACCCAAAAGATAAATAATTTTATCTTTCAACATAGGCTTAGTGTTAAGAACATATAATTTAGATTTATTTGCATTTACACACTAATTTGAAGCCAAGGTATACTTATCCAACAAATCCTTAATCTATTTTGCTTCAAATAATGTAGCCACACCAAAAAGAAGTGTATCATCAGTAAACAAAGAATGCATCACTGATATTTTTGTAGATGGAATATTAATTCCTCTAACATTATTTTTGCATGTGCATGATTTATAGACCTACTCAGTGCTTTAGCTAAAATGATAAAAAGGAAAGGAGACAACAAATCACCTTGTCTCACCCCCTGAGTTGAACTGAAAAAGCCTAAGGGAATACCATTGATCAAAACTAAAAACTTTTCTCTAGACAACAAAGAATAGATCCATTTACACCACTTTTCATGGAAACCAAACTTTCTCAAAATTTTCATTAAAAAGCCCCAATTCACTCGATCATATGCCTTCAACATATCCAACTTGATGATTAGAGAAGATATAGAGTTTGAAGATATGGAATGCAAAACTTCATGAGAAACTATAGCACCTTCAACTGTTTCTCTGCCAAGGACAAAACCTCCCTGCTCAATGGAAATAACTTTCAGAATGATATGGATCAATCTCATATAAATTGCTTTAGTAAAAAATTTGTGAACTATGTTATAGAGAGAAATAGACCTAAAGTCAACAAAGGAGGAAGGAGTGTTCACTTTAGGAATAAGAGCTATGTGGGTCACATTGAATTGTTTCAACATACTACCCGAACTCCTAGACTCTTCCAATGCTTTCAACAAATCATTTGCAACAAATCCCAATATTTCTAAAAAAAGCTCATAGTAAAACCATCTAGCCTTGGAGCTTTGTCAGGAGGCATCCAAAAAAAACTACTGCTTTCAATTCATCAAGAGTAAATGGCTTAAGCAGATGTACATTATCCTCCTGAGATACAAGTGTTGGAATAGTATCCAAAACTCACTTTTTGCCAAATCAATCTGAGGTGACTTTCTACTAGAATCTAATAGTAATTTTGAAAAGAAAGCAACCCCTTCACATTGAATATCTTCCTCTTGGACTAAATTTTCCCCAATTTGACTATCCAAGATAGAAAAAATAGCATTCTTAGACTTT
>VDFB02099299.1:0-18402 GCA_007258455.2 Sequoia sempervirens | reverse complement strand
TGGCTACCTCATAGTTTGCAGTGCAATCTGAATTTTGTTCTTCATCAGAATCAAAGGGAAATTCATCCCACAAGGGTTCTCTTTCATACCTTGGTGCCAACACACCCGGATCCCAAATGCTAGTGGGTTGATTAGGATGATCAACTGGGAAAAACTTATCATGCTCCCTTTGTAGTGATGACTCTTTGAATAAGTCAAGTCCCAAATCACTTAAGCTGATATCATCAAAAACATTTCTCTCCAATGGCTCAGTTTGCTGCTCAAACCCAGTGTCACCTTCATAATGGAATGAGAAATCTTCATTGCTTGTTGTTTTGAATACTTCACCGTCATTATCTTCACCATGAGGAAGTATTACGCTGATTTCTTCATGTAGAACTTCTTGAGAAGTTGGGGCAGCAACATGAAGAGAATCCCTCTTTACCAAATCGTCAACATGATCGGGTATGGACTCATTGGAAACATCTCTATCATCATGACCACTAATCTTTCCTGCATCTTGCTCTAATTTCTCCGAAAGTGGCTTTAGTTTCTCCTCACAATGATTAAACAATTTCTTAATCAGCATAGCAGCAATAGGAGAATCCTCTTCTTCATGTTCATATGCGTCCAAGAGGAAGGATTGGACACTAGGCAGAATTTCATCAACCTCATTAATGGTGAGAACAAGAATATTCTTCACAGCTGCAATAACATCCTCTTCTTGCTCACTCCAAGTTGAAGAGAAGAGATAATTAAACAAACGATAGATTTGAACTTCCATCTCTAAATCTATCAAAAGGTGGAAAACTCTAATTTCTGAAAATGTCTTCAATATAGCAGCTTTTCTTGGAAACAATTTATTTCCCGTTTCATCTAGGTCTTGAAAACTCTCCACAATCATATTCAGAATGATTTTCATGGTTTCATCATCATAGGGTGTTAGGGGAGCCGTAATTCTCATCATCTCCATGAAGCAAGAAGAAATCAACAACTTGGTTTCTTCATCTAGATGTCCCAACCAATAGGGCTGTTTTAAAAAGGTTACTGTAGGTGACATTGCCAACTGCATCAAATAAGAAGGTGGCTGTTTCACCTGTCTCAAACATTGTTCCAATATTTGAAGATTATTCTCTTCATCTTCCCTTGACTGAAATTCTTTGTCAAGTCTATTTCCAGCCGTAAAAAGTGTTTGTTCCAGCTTTATCTCTTCCTTCTTAGCCATGTTTAACTGCCACTTCTAAACTGAACTGAACTCCGTTCTGATCTCTGATGTAGAAACTGAATTCTCTGTCATTCGACTATCACTAAACCTTGTTGGGCACAGGATGGCAGGATCTTGGCTCTGATACCACTGAAATATTCCGAGCCAAATTTTTTCAACTTTTTCAATTGCAAGTTACAAACAATACGCACCCGTTAAGGTTAGCTCTAAACCAAAACGATGCTGAAACAACTCTAACCAGAATGTACACCAGGATCCCGATGTGGGCAAGGTGTGAGCATTGGTCAGAGGATCTGAATTGAAATGCTTATGCAAAAACTCTAACCAAGAATGTGCCCGCGAAGGACGATCATATGGTCAGAGGATCCCTACCACTAATAAGCTGAAATAACTCGACGTCAAGAATGTGCTTTCCAAACCGAGATGGAATGGGAGCTACCATATGACGGAGATGCTAAGAATTACAATGCGGTTAAGGGAAATAAGCTAGAATGCGGAAAGTAACTCGACACCCAGAATGTGCTTTCTAACCCAGAATGGGAAAGGAGCTACCATAGGGCGGAGATGTAAGATATTACAAGGCAATTACAGAATGTAAAGATGAGCATTACAAATCAGATAATTAAGCAAGATTAAGAACTGCTGCCAGTACTACTGTCAGCTTACAATATGATAGAGAATTCGCCTGCCAAGAGCATAGAGTTAGAACAATTCAACGAGCATTTAGATATAGAATTCTCCTTGCTTAATGGAAATACCAAACTGATTTCTTCTCTCAAAACCACGTCGAACCAAAACCACCCAACGCGAAGCTCTCTGAAAACCCAGAAAGAATCCACAATCCAAAATCAACAATTCCAAATGCAGACTAAGCAAAAAGACGAAAACACCCTCTAAGAAGTTTGGAAACCCTGATTCGAGCTTCTGCTAGCCGACAGCTCACCGGGGATAGGCCATCAATCACTGAAAGGTGTAGTGCTAAAAATGGGGACATTACAGATATGAAATGCAAGTGTCTTTTTTTGGCTCTTTCAAATAAGATAGATGATTGAAAATGACATCTACAGCTGTTATACAATTTGTCAAACGCTTAGTGTGCAAACTACTCATGCAAAAGGAAAGCTACAACAACTAGATAATTTGTCAAACACTTTCCTTGCAACCTATTTATGCAATAAAACAGCCGATACGCATCTACAGCTAAGGGGCATTAATGCAAACACTTGGTAAGTAACCTACCTATGCAAATGAACACCTACAGAAAGAAGGTATTTTAATAAACAAATCATATGCAGCTCCAAACTCTTTTATTGCAGCTTTTAGACTAATTACACTGACTGAAAATGCATAGGCATTATTACAAACAGTTGGCATACAAACTTATTATGACTGGAACTAATGCTCATATGAAGCTACAACAACATTGCATTAAGATAAACAGTTGTCTTGCACCCAGAACTCAAGTAAATCTGATTACATTCTATGATATGCATGATTATAAACTGAAATATTAAGAACCTAGACTGAGTGATATGCAGCAACATAAACTCCACACTATGGCTCAAATGATGACAATTCAGTTCCCAATTTGCAGCGCCTTGTGTATGCAAAAACCCTGATCAAACCCTGACTGAATCTACTGATAAACTGATCATAAAATGATGATGAACTGAACATGAATCAGTCCCTGAAGTCCACAATTCTTTCTTCAATTGGAAGCGCTTGTTTTTCCACGATTTCTACCAATTTGCAGCTGCTTATCTCCACATACAAAATTGTCCCAAATGGACTGAAATCTGTCTCCAAATTATGCAATTAAATTCTGAGAACGATATTCAATGGCTGCTATAAATTGAACTCCTCAAATGTCAAAATCATCCTTCTTCAAAGGACTGGAATATCTCCACAAACTGTGAATAATCTGCTCCAATTGATTTACCAAAATTGGGCCCTTGGCCACACAATTTTGCACAATGAAGAAGACTGAAATATCTCCTCTCAACTCTAGCTAGGGTTGATATTTCACAACCGAAACCGGTACCTTAGAGTCTTCAAACCCTTAGGCAAATTGCTAAGCATTCAACTCAGCTTCTTACCACGCAGGTAAAGAGTAATGAATTTGAAATCAATTGTGTCCAAATGCTTAGCCAACAGCTTCTTAAATAGATTTCTCAACAAGTCTCCAAGAAGCTTCTAGAATAAAATATTATTTTATTCTCTTAAGTGACTTTTTGATATTATTTTATTTTTAGTCACTTTATTAAATTAATTAAATATAAGATCACCTTTAAATATTTATATACTGTGATAACCTTACAAATAATTAATTTAATATTTTATTTTATTTTATTAAAATAATTAATTAGTCATCCTTATGAAATAAATATCAGTATTTGGATAACTTAATCAATTAATTTAATTAAATTACTCTACCTCCACTCCGGGGACATGACAGATACTCAGCATGTTGGTGATTATGAACCAAAGCCAACCACATAACTTATCAACTTAAGTTAATATATATATTAAAGACAGCAATCAGCAATTAGTGAAGAGAAGACAGCGATTGGTAAAGAAAATATAGAGTAGTGTTTTAATGTTTTATTATTGACAAAGACTTGTCTTAATGCTGGTCGACTTCCTGAGCACCTAGCAAATGTATGATGAAGAAGAGTGATTGTATAAGACATGCAATTTACATATGCAGTGATTTATATGAGAAGGCAAATAAGTATTAAGGCATGTGTAGCAATTTATTGAAGAAAACATGGTGGCTGACTTCATAAGAAATATTCATTAATGTGTGCAGCAATATATTAAAGGAAACAAAATCAGTAATAAAAATATAAATAAGCAGCGATCAATGTTGTATGTTGTTTCAAGGCAGCAGTATCTAATATGATGCGACTTTATCATAACTAAATGATGTGGAATGGTGTGTTAATAGTACGATTTAGTTATGAGGTGCAACTTAATTAATATTATGAAATGGTGCGATTCAAAAGTCAGCAATTATGTGAAGTTATGAAGAGGTATGAGTTCGTTATCAATAGGCAGGAATTAATATCAATAAAAGGAGGCAAATGGTATATGAAGTGCAGCAATTAGTTGATGTTTAAAGGTCAGATTTATTCTCCAAACAAAGTGGTGCAATCTCTCATACCAAAAGGTAGTGATTAAAGGTGTTAACCAAGAGTCATGGCCATTCCAAAAGACATCACAATTTAAAGAGACACAACTTCTTACATCAAAATGTATATTAAGGATATCAAATCCATCCAAGGATAGAATGGAATAGAATTGCACATATATGTATCTACACAGTAGATCTGAAGTGCCCAAAGGAGACCAAGATCATCTCATTATGGATGCATGAATAATAAGTGAACATTTAGATACAACACCCAGTTACAATCACATGAATATGAAGACAACATCAGAAACAACGAACTAATAGAGGTTTAAACCTCTTGCATATTCAAAAGCATGATTTTAAAATCTAAATTAGAAATAGCTATTATATTTGATTGTCAAATTCCCATTATCAAACTATGATAGAATTGATAATAATGCATTCATACAATAGTCCATTTTATTTCATTTATAATCTAGAAACTCAGTTAGCTTATCTATTCAATATTGGATGACAACTTTTGTCAATTCAATAAGGAATAAATCGAAAATCTATTGATCCAGAGCATGATTCATTACAAATGTCAATGATGAAATGATACTGGATAGGAAGGAATGATGAAATCACAAAGTGCTGCAACTCACCACCCTTCAATGGCTTCCTTGAAGGACTGAAGTCATGCAATTGCACATCACCTCAAGGTCTTGGCTAGTAGTACATGACAGTGCAATGTTTGGCGTCTTGGTATTTTCAGAGTTGGCTTCTCTAGCATTCTTGGAGTTCAAAAAAGGAAAGGTTGATAACTTGTAATGTCCCTATTTTCAAGGAAGCCATACTGTAAGGATTAGCCTATCAGTTGATCCTCGTAGGCTAGTGTGGTGGATTAGAGGGTACAGTTTGGGTGTTATGGAGCTCTCCAGGTGGCAGTTATCAGTGTTTAATTCTCTAGATCCTTCTTATGTTCCCGAGGCAAAGGATATTCAGGTCTCTCGTCTGGGCCAGGGACTTACTATTTATGTAAGTCAAAGTGCATGTCGAGGGATCCTTACTATTTTTAGCAAGGCAAATTGGATGCATTGTGGGATACAATGTATTAACTCCCAGGTTTGGACGGAACTGAGAAATAATGATTATTTGTGGAGTTATGCTATTTAATTATTAATAAAGTGATTACTTTATTAATAATTAATTATAAGGTGCAATTATAAAGTCTCAAAAGTCACTTTATTAAAGTGAAAGGGAAATATTAAATATCATTTTAAATGATATAAAAGAGACTTCTAGAAGGGTTCGACCTAATGGAGAATTATATAAAGGCCATTGAAAAGTAAAGGAGGGAGGAATTGGATCATTTTTATATTTTGGGATTTATGTTTTTGGAGAGCTTGGCTCTTGAGGCTGGAAACCTAGGGTTTTCAGAATTCTTGATCATTGGGAACGAAAACTCTCAGTGATTGGCATAACTGAGGTTGTGAAAGATCTTCCGAAGGGTTGCCCGTGGATTGGCTTCATTCAGAAGTCAACATTGCGCTTCATTAGATTTGCAGTAGAGATTCAGAACAAGGGTTTCAGCATCTTTTCCAATTTCGAAGATTATTTCCGGGTATTTTTGTAAAGCTTTTAGAAATAATGCAATATCAATAAAGCTTTGATTTTCAGCATTTATCTATGTTTCTTTCAGAAATTGTTATTTCTCTTGCATGCATCTTTCTTGCCTTGTAAAAATTGAGAAAATATAAAAATTATAAAACCCTAGTCAGTTTTCAGAGGTTAGAGATGGTCAGGTCTCTTACAGTTGGTATCAGAGTCTCTAACTCCGCCAACTGCGGTGGGGAAATAAATTTTATGAGCAAGAAAAACTTATGAATATTCAGGGTTTTTCAGTTGCAAACAGAAATTTCTGGGAAATTGGTGTTTTTCACAGATCTGGAGAAATATCTAGAAAATATTTTAATTTGACAGGGTTTTAGAAATCAGAGAAGGTTTTATGAAGGATTCCGAAATTGAAAGGAAATCATGGTTCTTCTGAACCACAGGAGATTATTTTTGAAATCGTGGCTAATAGAGGCACTGACCTGGCAGTAAGGGTGAAAAAAATAAAAAAATTAAGTAGCCGCTAAAGACAATTCGAGCCATTCGGAAGTGGACCAAGGAAGCCGTCAAATATCATCATCACCAGGTGTAAGAAGCAGACGGATGTAGAGTAAGACAAGAATTAACACGTCTGCCGAAAGTGACAAATATCTACAGATAGGACAAGTTTGAATAGAGACGTCTATCCCTTGGTGTTCAATTTTAAATTGTAGCGATTCTATTGTTGCATTCAAGACAAATCTGAGACAGATGTCGATGTGATATAAGGAGGAGGCCAGACGCAAATATTCAAGTTTTGAATATTATTTAAAGATTCGTATTCTGTCAAGGAGTCCTTATCGGGACCTGCTTCAAAGAGGAGTTGCGCCTGGTGAACAGACCGACGCAAAACCTTGCAATTATCGCCCTATCAAAAGAAGACAAATTTTATATAAAAGGAGACAAATTTTAAAAGCAAGCCAGAATATAGGGACTCTGATCTTCATCGAATTTCATTAAGAAATATAATCGACCTTCTTGGCAATCAAGGCAATTCTATTGCAACTCAAATATTTAGAAAAGACAAAATCGCTTTTTCTTGTGTCCTGTCGGGAGCTGCTTGGGATGCCCAGTAAAGGCGATTATAATATTCAAGAGTAGAATATTGTGAAGTTCGGGTGAGACAAAGCAATATAGAAGCTAAAAAGGATCGGACCTCTCTAGAGAGAGACGTAATTACTCATCTGACAGAAAAGACAAATTCAAGGGATTAATATTAAATCGATTTCTATTGGAGCTGACGTCTTTTGCAAGAAAGACGTCTACAGGAGAAGACGTGAGGACAGAATAAGCCTTAACATCAAAATAGTTCGATACTGATGGATGCGACTTGAGGGAATATAGTCGGGTCCTGCTTAGGGTCCACGTCAACATAAAAGGAGTCATTGATATCTGATACACAAGGAGTCCGGTGCTGCTTGAATGGATACAAATAGACTTAAATGAATAAGACACTACGGGCCCCAGTGGACGTGATACAATCACATAAAGACAACGTGCCGTGTAAAACATATTATCATTTCGTAAGTTTCGGGTACACCCCGCTGGTATAAGGTATTACAATGTATTTAGAGGATTGAATCGCACAAGATTGTACGACAGAGATAGTTTTCTAGATTGATCAAATTAGAAGATCTGTTGTGGTGAACTCTACAGTTTACTATCTGTACAGCAATACCTTCATTATAATGGGGATTGCATTAAGTTCTACATTAGCATCAAAGGCAAGGTATTGTAATAACTGAATATAGTCGAATTCTACAGTCATCAGGTCTGCATTGGCATTATTGTCATAAACACCCCTTTGTCATTGTCTATCAATCTTGTAGGCTAAGACTTACTTGCATTGTGGTCGAGTCTTTGATATGGGAGAATTAAGACTGCAGTTGTAAATTCATTAGTATAAGAATCTTCAAGTCTGCACCTTTATTGAATTATTGTAGTTGACAAAGCATTGTCAAGTTGAATTCAAGATTGCAGACAACATAAACGAAATTCTAGGTTTGCATTTTTGGACAGTCTTCATTATTGGAAATATTGTCATTAAGCCACTTCTTATATGCAATCCCATATCCAATAGAATGGAATCTAGAGACTGCAAGACAACTATTTGACAGAATGTCTAGCTGTTGAAACTGAAGAAATTTACATCAGATTTGAAAAAAACTGAGAAGATTGTGTGACAGCAGCTTGAAGGGACCAAGATTGCACAGTTGAAATTAGAGTGACCAGCACTCTTTATATTCAGCTTCATCGTTTTCCCAGTTTAGTTTTAGAAATGAGTTCCAGCAGTGGAGACATAATGAATGCAGGCGATGGTAAATGGTTGGCCAGAATGCTTTATAAACAGGGTGAAAAACTTGGCAATCCATCACAATCCAGATATGACACATTGTGCATATTGAATAGGCTGGAAGAAATTTTAAGTTGTGTGGAACAATCACCTTCAACTATGTTTCAGATAGCGTTAGTTCCTGCAGTGAAAGCTTTGAGAGAGCATAGGTACTTGAGACACAGTGACAGTGAAGTTAGGCTCATGGTTGCCCTATGCATCAGTCAATTTTTGAGGATCACAGCTCCTCAAGTTACTTATGGCATGAACCTCATGGGTGAAGTGTTTCAATTGATTATTGACAGTATGGTTGGGATTGATGACATAGGCAGTTTGACTTTTGGAAGAAAGGTTAAGTTATTGGAGTTGATGGCACAGGTGATATCATGCGTTGCCATGCTTGATTTTGATCAACATAATCTTGTGTTGCAGTTATTTAGACTCTTTGTAGAATCCATTAGTTTGGGGCATGACAGGTGTATACAGGATTACATGAGAGACATCATGATTTTCATTGTTGATAATATTGATAGTATATCTCAGCCTATTATGTCATTACTCCTAGCTGTTCGCAAGCGAAAGAAGTTAGTATCTCCAGCTGCTTATGGGTTGGTATGCAATGTCTTTGATCAATGCAGAGACAAGTTGGAATCCTATTTGATTGAGGAGGAACCTATGCAGGATAAGCAGGTGAAATTTGAGGAGAAAGTGGATATTATTAGTGCTCAGGATGATGCTATCAGTCATGATAACAAGTCCGATTTTCATGTCGCTAATGGAAATTTTCCATTAGCATGAGACCACAAGATCCCAACATGTGCCAAATGGCACTTTGGGGTTGCCGCTACGAAAGCACTCAAGAGTCTGCAACAGTGATAATCGTATGTTGAGGATTCATGCCCTGGTGAGTTTGGTTTTCCATATCAGACCTTAGAAAACAAGCTAGAATGTTCAGATGTTGACATAGAATCCCAGGATTGCAAGTTGGATGGTGATACGGTTACTTTGGAAATGGAAGTGGGTGAAAATACTGTCACATCAGCAACTTCTACCTTGCTAGTTGAGCCATCCCATGAAGTACATAGCAGCAGTACCTTAGATGTTGAGGTGTGCATGGATGAAAGCACACATGATGTTGCTTATCATGAGAGTGATGTTAATACAACCTCTTATCATAGTGCAGACTTTGTTTCAGAGAATTTGCATAGGAGTCTTGAATTTCAGAGATCTCATCATTTGGTTGGGCAACTTAAGGTCAATGATAACATGATTGCTTCAACATTAGAGCATTTTGATGTTGCTCAATAGATGTTAGCTACGTATGGATGGGGTACTCCTATGTCAGATGAGCATGGTGATAGTAGCCTTTCCCTAGCAGAGTTCCATGAACTACGAGAAGCCATTAGGATAATGAAACAAAATTACTTACAGTTATTAGCTGACATGGATTATCTTCTCGAGTGGGATTGCACTTGCTACAATGCACTGAAGGGGAAGGAAGAGGAGGTTGACGAGCTCACTCATGAGCTTGAGGTGACTATGGACTCATTGCAGAGCCCAGCTTAGCCCTTCAGAGTCAAGCAACCCTGCTGGACGAGCTTACCGCGGGAGTTGAGTTTGATTAGCCCACCAGCCGCCAGACATGCAAGACAATTACATATAGAGGCATTGGATGAGAATCTAATGTCCAATGGGTTGTAGTGTGAGGATGGTTAATCCTATCAATGGATATAGGCATGTAAGTTTCCGGCTAAGTACTTTGGTTGAGAAGGTAGAGAACCGCTTAGTTGCATCAAGTTCTCTCGAGGTCAAGACTGCAATGGCCATACAGCCCATCGATGGCCTTTTCCTCGCTACAATGGTGGGATTCTCCAGAGAGTTGTGTGTTAGTACACGACATTACTCCATCTTTTCCACAGGGGACTTGCAGAGTGCCATCTGGTTGGGAATATGGCTCTCATGTTGATTTGTTTCCATCTCCTGGAAGCAAATCTATTACATCATCCCATGCAACTGATTTTGGACACCAACTTGTTGCTTTTCAGAGTCAGAGTGATCAGCTGCTTGATTCGAGTGTTGTTAGTGATGAGCCATTGACAGAGGTTGGAGCATTTTACCGCGATTGCATAGTGAGGAGTGCTTATCACTTTTCTTTTGATCCACACACAGAGGACTTGATGATGCATCGGTGTGGATTGGCTCCAGGTTTATACCATCCTTTATGGGAGGGGTATTCACCATCTTCAGTAGATGGAGTCAGTAGCTGCAAGTACTTGAGTATGTCATTTGTGGGGGATCACTTGCAGAGTCAACACATCCATGGGAGTCTAGTGGAGGATGGAGATGGTTGTTGTGGTACAGACACCTTCAGATGTTCATATCTCCATAGTATGGGCGGATGTGTGTATAGATTATATTGGGATCCAGGTGGTGATAGAGTTAGTGTTGTTGATTGGATGGGTCCCATGGGTTTACTTGACCATTTTCGGCATGGTGAAGTTGAGATTAGCTTTGCATATAGGAAGTCGGAGGGTATTAGACATGGTAGACTTCCATTTTGGGTTTGGGATCCAGGAATAGCTTGTGCAGTTGTGTTCTTGCGGATGCTACAGGAGTCAGTTAGAGATATGTGGGACATTTCACAGTTCTTCTTTTGGGCCGTCCGAGGTATGGAGTTTCTTTGCTATGAAGATTGCTTGGGGACAAGCAATTTTAGGGAGGGCGGACTGTAATGTCCCCATTTTTTCGTGAGCATTAGAGTTTGAAGGATTAGCCTATCAGTTGACCCTCGTAGGCTAGTGTGGTGGATTAGAGGGTTTAGTTTGGGCGTTATGGAGCTCTCCAGGTGGCAGTTATCAGTGTTTATCTCTTCAGATCCTTCTTATGTTCCGAGGCAGTGATTTTCAAAGGTCTCTGGTTCAGTTTCGAGGGACTTACTATTTATAGTAAGTCAGCAGATGTCAGAGAGGGACCCTTACTATTTTTAGTAAGGCAGTTGGATGCACAGGGGATACAATGGTTAACTCCCAGGTTCAAAAGGAAATGAGAAATAATGATTATTTGTGGAGTTATGCTATTTAATTATTAATAAAGTCATTACTTTATTAATAATTAATTATAAGGTGCAATTATAAAGTCTCAAAATTCACTTTATTAAAGTGAAAGGGGAAATATTAAATATCATTTTAAATGATATAAAAGAGACTTCTAGAAGGGTTCGACCTAATGGAGAATTATATAAAGGCCATTGAAAGGTAAAGGAAGGCATCATTGGATCATTTCATATATTGGATTTGTGTTTTTGGAGAGCTTGGCTCTTGAGGCTGGAAACCTAGGGTTTTCAGAATTCTTGATCATTGGGAACGAAAACTCTCAGTGATTGGCATAACTGAGGTTGTGGAAGATCTTCCGAAGGGTTGCCCGTGGATTGGCTTCATTCAGAAGTCAACATTGCGCTTCATCAGATTTGCAGTAGAGATTCAGAACAAGGGTTTCAGCATCTTTTCCAGTTTCGAAGATTATTTCCGGGTATTTTTGTAAAGCTTTTAGAAATAATGCAATATCAATAAAGCTTTGATTTTCAGCATTTATCTATGTTTCTTTCAGAAATTGTTATTTCTCTTGCATGCATCTTTCTTGCCTGGTAAAAATTGAGAAAATACATAAAATATATAAACCCTAGTCAGTTTCAGAGGTTAGAGACGATCAGGTCTCTTACATAACTTAAGTAGTTTTATTTTGCTAATGTGCTTTTTGACCCCTACGCCTAGAAGCACAACTTAAGTTGTTTTTAAAAAGGGGACTCTTGTGTTGGACACCAAAGTTGGTAATTTATACTTTTCAAAGGTTAATTGATGCATCTTCAAGTTGGACGCCTAAGTCTTGGTCAAAGAGACTTTTATGAATATTTTATTGCTCCTGGAAGTTGGCATCCCATTTTGGAGGGAATTTGCAATTCAAACTCCTGGGTCTTGGGCCTATTTGTATGCCTCTCCTTTCATTTGGTTACGTTAAACTTGGTGTAACGAATTGTTTTCAAATTGCAGATTGACCCTTGCGCTTTGAGGACGAAATTCCTTCAAGCTGACTTCAATTTCGAGTTTGTGAGATAACTCTAGCTGAACATTGGTTGTAGACTTGCAGTGGAGCAAACAATGGTGATGGCTTTCATTATGCTTTCAATTTTTGTTGGGTATGTTGCTTTCTAGGATATTTTAGTGTGGGTGTGTGATAGTTTGCAGATTGAAGACCTTTTTGGAGTGTTTATCATATTTTCATGTTTTTGGTTTATGTATGATTGACCCACACTTTCGTTTGAACTAAATGGAAGAGTTGAAATCTTTTTGTGGGTATTGTTTCTTTGGCTTCCTCCTACTTGGGTGACCCCTTGCGCAAAGTTGAGTATTTTTAGTAGAGAATCTGATTTTGGAGGAGAGGTCAACCTTCCTAGGGAGGCTGTACCATTGCTGGTGGTGTTTTGAGATTCGTTCCTAAGTTATATTGCCTGGTTCGAGGTGTTTTGCAGCTTTAGATTGGACACCTAGGCTTGCTCTACCATTTGCAAAATATTTGAGGTCATTCCGATGAGTACTTGGAGAGTTATGAGCATTTGAAGGGTGTTGATTGAGGTTTCCAATTCACTGCTATGTTACATTAGACTGCTATTACAGTTATATCAAACCTGATATAACCTTGTTCTCTCATGTTTTACGATGCCTAATCGTTGTTATGTTGTAAGGTTTTGTTATTTGATTCATTGGGCAATCATATTGTCATGTTTATCTCATGCTATATTGTTCTAGTCATCATATTGTAACGTTGATATGGTAGTATACCATTCAGCTCTTTACTTTCAATTATTTTGGATACTTACCCCACTGCATAAGTGGTTGCTCCCAATGAAAAGTGGTTGAACCTTTTTCTTATTGTACTTCACTCCCGTTGAATAAGTGGTTGAATTTTCCTTTCTTTCATTTCTTGTAGCCCACTAAAAAGTGGAAGTGGTTTGTTTTGCCACCAAGTGTTTTACTTTCCCTATTGGCTGGCTTGCTGCCAATAGCTTTCCTTGTTTACTTTCAAGAATTGTTATTACTACTCACCCCACTAAAGAAGTGGTAGCTTAGCCAAGTTCTTAATTGTAAGTCAACCACCGTATGCTCTCACCTTGCCCACTTAGCTTGATCACTTTTAGTATTTGTAAAGACCCCCTTACACCATATGCTCTCACCTTGCCCACTCTAGGATCTGGGTGATCAAAAAGTGAAGGTTTGCTTTCCAATTTGTCTATTATTGCATTTTGGGATAACACTAACGGGTGCAAGTTGTGAAGTTTTGGAAAAATAAGGGTGGTATTTTACATCAATTGGTGTTTCCCAACCCAGCGTTTCCAGGGTTATTGTTGTGTACCTTCCAAAGCATGATTTGGATACTTTGTCCATACTATTTTTAGTAAGTCACAGGATGGTCAGCGACCTAGTCAATTGGCAGTATTTCTATATCAAGAATGTTGGCAGATTCTCACCATGCATTTACTTTGGTGATTAACATGGTCCTATGTATTAAGTTTAAATAACGTTAATAATAGAGTTAAATTAAATATTTAACTTATAGCATTATTTATATATTTTAATGAATTATGATAAAAAGGCATTATAAGGAGTTTTAAAAGATTATTTTATAATATAAAGTTGGACGCCAAATTAAGAGAGATATAAAGCAAGAAATAAAAAATAAAACAATTTTAAATTGCCAACTTGAGCGTGGGAATTGGAGGGAGATATAAAAGCCCTTTTGTGAGCTCATTTGCAGATTCATGTTGAGAAGAAAATTGATAAGGATTTGCTTGTTCGAATGGAGAGTCTGAAAATATCAGCTTCATTGAGGACAAAAACCCTCATGAGGAACAACATTCTACAGGAGTGAAAGATCTCCCAAGGTTGCTCGCGGATAACTCCCTTCAAGGGTTGTGCATTGTACATTACTGATTGTAGGAGAGTTTCAAATTTCAGGGTTTGAAGGATTTATCAGGAAATTGGAGATACACTAATTATAATTTCTAGAGGAATAGAATTACAGAGATTTGTGAAGGATCTTCAAAGTTTCTTCACTTGTATGAAATTGCTAGGAGTGCTAGGAGACATGGCGTCAAGCTTACTAATTGATCATTGAATTGCAACATTTTCCAAATTGGGTGATTGGCATAGAATAATCTAATTCTCTTGCTAGTCATTATAGTAGAAATATCAAAGAGGGTCTGCACTAGTGTTGGTCGTGTGAGATTGGGAGAGTTGATATTGCAGAAATAAAAAGACACATACTTTCAACGCCCAAAACCTGATTGTTTCATTAATGTGTTCATGCATATGGTAAAGCAATAGACTATGGCTAGCTTGGGGTTTGCAGTTTGGCGTGAGCTTGAGGGAGGCACCATTACTGTTGTAGCCGCCACTCATAAACCCTTCCAACAGGAACAAGGAGGTTGTGAGCCTTCGCATCAATAGCTGTCTTCACACGTTGAGTATGAGACTACAACTATAGATGGCGTGGAGATTTTTGAGTGCCAATTGCATTTAGGTGCCACGAGCTGCCTGTGAGTTCATGGGTATTTGGAAACATTGTTGCGACCATTTCTTGAAGGCTATGATCCATTTTTCTAGACTCTACACAATAGACATGTATGCTAGGTCAAGAGTAATAAATGTGTAAATCTGATCATTTCAGATCTGATCATTTCAGTTTTCTAGTTCTTTGAGTGCAGCATTGGCTGTAACTCGCAATATTTTTTCATATTATGTAGCTCAGACTTTGAAATCTGAATATGAATGAGAATCTTTGTTGCTGAATGTCATTTCACGATAATGCATTTCATTTGAATATTGTAATAACTTCCATGCCATGTTATAGTATATGTTTGACAGAATGTCCCATATGTCAAACTGAAATAATCTGAGCTAATTCACAAAGTCCAAACTTAAATTGGGGTGGGACATTACATCTTCCAGTGGAGGATGCAATGTGGGAAGGCCCAAAAATATTAGAACATCTAAACCTGCAATTGCTTTAGGGCAAGCAATTTTGAATGGCACACACTTGGCATGTCCAATTTTCAATCAGTTTAAGTATATACATATTAGGTTTTTACTTATCTCTTCCCTATTTCCATCTACTATGTGTTTTCCCTTTCTAGGTATGCCTTTTGTTCCAACTCTGCTCGTCCCTTCTTCCTATTGAAGTTTCAGACTTCTCCATTGTGTCATGCCTTCCATCTATATCTATAAAGTTCCCTACCACTCTGCCCTAATTTTTTTTGCACACTATCCACAAATATTTATGTCAAAATGTAGAAACCCTAGTTTCCCTATCTCGGATCTGACTATTTTCTGATATTTTTGAAGGTTTTTTGGTTTTTGACTGTTTTTTTGAGTTTTTTGCATAAATAATGAAGATGGCGATTTTGAAAGAAATTGCAAATAAATTCTATAAAAATTATATAACTCTGGAAATGATTGAATCTATTGATATTTTCGATGCCAGACTATGTATTCAACTTCTGGAACAATTACAAATTAGATCCAAGTACATGCAAACAAAAAGGCAGTATTTTATTTGATGAAAACCTGATTTGCTGCAATAAATGAATGTCCCTGATTTGGTACGGCTGCAATGATTAGGCCCTTCTCTCTCCGTCTGACGATCAAGAGATGATCCAGTAGCCTAGGCGCCAAAATGTATGAAGCTGGAGGACCAAACAAGAAGGCGATTTCCTCTGTGTGAGAAGTACGGCTCTTGTGAACAGTACGGATCTGTCAGATCAGCAAGTACAGACTGTACGGCTTTTTGAAATAAATGTCCAGAACCTTGAATATGATGCGCCTTTGTTATAAGATACTTCTGGATGGAAATCTAATAAATACTCTGACAATAAAAGATCTCTGTATGCTCTGTAATTCCTTTTGGGTGAAGAAATTCCTCTGCCTGGCAATAAATCAGGTGATATCTCACACCCTCTGAACTGCTTTCACTGGAGATGGCTCGTTCCCCAATGCATTCGAGACTGAAACCCTAAGTTTCTGTGCTCAGACCAAACTTGATCAATTTTCAATAACTCAATATGACATAATGGGCTCAAATTCCAATGCAAAACCATATATCTCTTGAAAAGTGCGATTTCCTTAAAAATAGGGAATATTAAAATAATTTGAACTTTTACATTTAATTCTTCAATAGTCTTCAGCCAAATTTTTATAATAAAATATAATCAACAAAATGGCCCCTTTCTGATGATGGGCGACCCCCTTCACTGAAATCACTTAAGTTATAATAAAATATTATAACTTTATATTATAAACTCCAATTAATTAATATTTAATTAATTCAATTAAATATTAATATCTCTCATTATTCATCCGATGCACGAGCCGTCTGAAGCTGTCGACTGAGGAAGTGATTCTGAATGCTATCAATCCATACTGCTAAAAATAGCAGGGGTCCCACGCTGAGTGCTGAATACTGCTAAAAATAGCAACTCGGTTCTAGAGTGTCCCAAAGCAGGCCGAGGCCGAAATGGCCCGATCAAAGTCGTGGGCCAAGGACTCCAGCACTTGACCCTCTATCCAGTGACCTATGACCCCTCGAGGGTGCATAATGGAAGCTAATCCTGGCCATAAATTATCAGCTAGAGAGGGACATGTGATGAGTGTTCCCTAGGTGTGTGGCTATCCTTGAGGGCTCTACAAGACAGATGTTGGCCAATTTCAGACTCACATAGCCTATCCAACTCTGTTAAGTGTACCATCAAGGTCAAGCGAGGATGCTCTCTCACACCTACTCTTTTTGATATTTACATTGATAAGTTTATGGATTTTCTTCAGCAACAAACTCATGTTGATGGAAGGCTATCTAAAAAACTATGTGTTAGGAAAGCAGAGAGCTTGGATTAAATGGTTGCACCTTGGTGAGTACTGCTATAATACTACTTATCACATGTCCATCAAGATGTCACCCTTCATGGCTTTGTATGGGTATAAGGCACCCAACTTCTTTGATTTGCTTTTTGGGGATAGCAAAGTGCCTAAGGCAAGGGGTTTATTATTGCAGAAGAGTCGGGATGTTATGAAATCTTTGAAGAAAAACTTGCAGCAAGCACAAAATCAGCAAAAATTATATGCTGATCAACATCGTGTGGAGCGCAGTTTTGAGGTTGGGAACATGTGTATTTGAGGCTTCAGCCATACAGACAGCCTACTCTCAAGAAGAGTGGTGTGGTGAAACTTAAGCCCAAGTTCTATGGTCCATTCAAAGTGTCGAGGAGACTTGGTGAGGTTGCCTATGAGCTTGAGTTAGCAACTAGCAGCAGGGTTCATAATGTATTTTATGTATCCAGGCTTAAGAAGGCACTCGGACACAATGTAGTTCCCTCATCAAAGTTGCCACCATTGGATCAGGAGGGAAAGTTAATACTAATTCGAAAGGCCATTATAGACTCCAGAGAGCGAACTCTTCAAAAGAGAGTTATTAAGGAATATTTGGTCAAATGGAAGAACTTGCCAATGGAGGATGCAACATGGGAGAATGAGCACATTTTATAACATCCAAAGTTCATCATGCTTGATGACAAGATATTTTGGGAAGGACGGAATGTAATGTCCCCTTCCTAGGACACTTCAGTTCGTTGGACAATTAGCCTATTCAACGGATTCTCGTAGGCTAATGAGTTAGGGTTAGGGAATCCTTGCAAATAGTTGTATCCAGCAGTTGGCAGCGACAGGTGTTTTATTGAGCTTTGGTGCGTGAGATGTGCGGGACTCCACTTTTTGGGGTGATTTTGGATGATTTCTCCTATACTATTTTTAATAAGTCAGTTTCAAGCACCATCAGGATCAGTTGTCAACATTTCTACTTTTAGCTATGTTGGTGGAGGCATTTAATGTCAGTATCCAAATATTTAATATAGTCCACTATTTTAATTTAAATAACAATGCTCTATAAAGTTAAATTAAATATTTAACTTTATTGTTATTTAATATTATAAAGTGACTTAATGAAGGAGTACTTTGGGAGACATAAGAAGTCATTTTAAATTTAATAAAGTATTCCCTAAAA
>VDFB02099297.1:0-29711 GCA_007258455.2 Sequoia sempervirens | reverse complement strand
CTATCTAATGGAACTTGCTATTTGTAAATTTAAAAAGATGGACATGTACATGTAATTAATTTAAATAAATAGTTCAAATGAATTTGTCTTTAATAAATAGGTCAAGAAATAGAAAAAAGTGAATGCAAATATGCTTGAGATTAATGCTATATATTTTAAAGTATCTATAAAAATGCAATTGGAAATAGATGATAGTTAGATTGAATTCTTTAAAGGTCTAAATGTTCATTTTTAAAGTCGGTATAGGTTAAATACATTTAAATTGTGAATATATCATGATATACATGAACCTAATTTCTAATTCCATATAATCTAGTACACATGTTCATTTGACTATGCATGCAAAGAATTCTTGAACTAGATGATGAGCTATACTTGTGTCTAGTTGAATGTAAATGAAATCATATATATATATTTGAAAGTGTTCACTTAATAATGAACCATATAATTCAAAGAAAGCATGTAAGCTATAAGTGGAGTTGAATGTAAATGAAATCAAATTTCTAGTCTTGAAAGTTTAAGAATTCCATGTGGAACATTTAAATATATGCAATTGGAAATTGATATATATTTAAATCTTGAAAGTCATGCACATTTAATATTAAATAAAAAATTGATGAAAATTCTATATAAATTAAAAATTGATCAAGTAGATCTAGATCTTCCTGGATGACAATTCTATATATAAATTAAAAATTGATCAATCTATATTTAATTGTACTAGAAATATGGACCATTACATACATGGTCTCAAGCTATACATGGTAAACAAAGTTAAATTGATGCCAAAATGTAGCTATCTCAAGCACCCCAAACACCATCACTATGATTCACTACAATGTTCATATATTCCAATGCACCTTGAGGTGAACAAGAAAGACCAAACCAAGAGAACCTGGATACAATCTAACATTAACAAAATTGATAAATAATAGTTCTTAGATACTTAAAAGATAGGAGCTAATGTTCTTAAGAAAATTTGGATTTTAAATATGAAATCAAATTATAAGGTCAAGTTATTTTTTATCAGGAGATTAGATTTGAAATGGATGATAGTCCAGATTAAGGATAAGATCCCTAGATGTTGAAAGCTTCAAGGGTTATGCTGGAAGGACAATATGATGTATGGACTAGATTGAGACCAAGTAACCAAATTTTGATGTTCAAGTGATGTTTTTTTATTATTAAGGATGGAGAATGGATGTATGGTTGAGATGGATCAAGATGGATAATTTTTAAATGATTCTAGGATGATTATGGTTAAATGGGTTATTACTTGATAAAACTTGATCTTAACTTGATGATTAGGATGAGGGGTGCTTACCTGATGAAAATAATAAAATTACAATGTGATGATTAGGATACATCAAAATCTAGATGATCATTTAAAATTATTGAATGTTGTGCATTAGTAATGTATAAAAAATAAAGAAAACTAGAGACAACATTTATGTAGATAGATTTTTCACCACTCAAACACCAAATCAACTAGATAATTATATAAGTTTGTGGAGTTGAATGTACAAATGAAATGAAAGATTTGAATGTGAACTTAAGAATTCCACAAAATGTATAAATAAATTTAAATGCAAAATTGGAACATAGACCAGGTTTTTTACAAATTGTTGCACGCATATATATATATATATATATATATATATATATATATATATATATATATATATATTCAATCTAGCTCATGTATATAAGTGGAGTTGAACAAATATTTAAATTCAAAGATTTGAAAGTGAAAGTTTAACAATTCCATGTCAAACATAAAAATTTACAATCAAGGAATCTAGAGAGATGATATAAAGGAATTTCTAGAGATTCTCAAGAGTGAACTTAAAAGAATGAACCATGTCTAACATGTAAAAATGCAATTGGAAATATAGATGATTTACAGGAATTTAGGAAAAATGTAAATGAAAACATTTTAAAAGTCACTAGGTTTTGTATCAAGCATATATATGATCTAACATACATGTCACATTCTAAAAAAACCCATTCTAAATCATGTCACATGTCCAATCAATACAAATATATATTATCTAGATTTGGAGTCATAAATGTGTACATATATCCAAAAAACAACTTAAAGCTCCTGGTACATAGAATCTGGATCCTCTTTATCTTTAATTATCTCTAAAATCTTCTCATGATCTTCAATAGGAAACCTCCACTTTTGTTTGGCACGTCCTCTTTTAGGTAAAGTTTCTAAATTTATTTTTGTTGCTAAAACTAAGTGACTATAATGTAGAACCTTTTGTCCTGGCCTATAATCAACAAATATAATACCATTTTTATCAATCTTTATTTGTTGATAATATGTGCCTTCAATAACGATTGATCCAATGGGATACTCTTGTCCATCACCATCTGCCATTGATTCAACCAATTTGCTTTTTGGTTGCGTACATCTTAGTAGATATTAATCTACACCTTCCGCATTTTCAGGATATGTAACTACAACAAAAATATCCCATTCACACACACCACATATTTACATATTTAAGTAAATTATACATTTAAAAGTTGTAAAAATTTATATTTTATATTTGAAACTTACTTAAACATATAATATATATATATATATATATATATATAAATTTAAATCTTGATTTTAACTAAATTAATCAATTTTCATACATGTAACAACTAAATCAGATACACGTTCGTAATTAGCTTAATATAGTGGATCATAGACATCGACATTGTCATCTTTAGCAAAAGGAGGCATTGATTTTAATTGTTTCATTTCCCATTGTGAAACATACACATCTCTAATATTCTCACATTGATCAATATTTGCATTGTCCTCATGCAATAAATACAAAAACATGATTTTTCTCTCACATTCATTGCATAAAGCCTACTACTCCTCGTTGTCATGATTTGATGTAGATTTCTAATACCATGAATTGCTTGACAATTATAAGGATTTGATCGATCAATATCTATTTAAATTCAAACTTGAAAATTCAATTTGAAATCATGTATGTACTTGAACTTTGAAATTCATTTTTTTAACAAATTTTAACTAGACATACATACCTGTAACTTCCCAAAAATACCATGTGTTGTATGTTGAGTCGTGAGCAGAAAAATGACTTTTGCACCATTCAACAACTTTGTTTGCATTCTGTATGGCATTACCTACAAGTTGGCACAATTTTTCACCTATTACTTTCAAGGAACTTAAAAGAATTTAATTTAGTTAAATTAAATATATATATCTAATCTTTTAAAAAATATCAAGCTAAATTGGGCATATATATATATATATGGTGAAAACTTTACATACTAGCAAGTTCATGTTGATGAAGTGTACGCTTCACACATGCTCCTGCTCCATCGTGCTCTCCTTTTCCATGTCCACTCTCATAAAAATTCCACAAAAATTTGGTGTTGTGTCTAGCATGTTGACTGCTTAACCAAACAAAGGATTTTGTAGACTTAAATTGTCCTATGAAGTTGCAAATAATTAAACACTTGAAAACCAAATTATCTTCAAAAAAGTAATTATATATATAGATTTAAACAATCAAACAATTTAACTCTCAAAGTTAAAATTAAATATAAATTAAACAAAAATAATTTAAAAACCAATGTACTTACCAGCACATCCATCAGACCATATCCAGTGTTGTTCTTGATTTATGCCACATCGTCTTAGGTTTTCAAAAAACATTTTGAAACAATGAGCTACATAGCTTCTATCATGATTTGTATCATCACTGGTATAAAAGTGAACCTCTTTGATGATAATTCTATCATCTTTGCTACTTTGTATTCCATCGACCGCTAACTCTGCATGCCTGTAGAAAACTTGCACGAAGATTGCAACTTGCTTTGAATGATAATATTGACTTTGGATCTCAGTTTGAGGACTAAATGTATAGTTCTCAGAGAAATCTACAATAGAGAGAATACAACCTGGTGGAAAACAATTCTTTGAATAAAGAAATTGCTTAGCTTGCCATCTTGCACCATGACAATGTTGGATATGTGGATATATAATATTGCAAAATTTACTCATGAATTCATTGTAAGGCAATCCACTCTCTTTGAGAACAATTTTTTTCGCCTCAACTCCTGACTTCGTTAAGTATGTCTCATATTCAAATCTCTTCCAAGTAACTTGCATTTCATTATTGTCAACATGTAAAAGATTCTTCAAATCTCCATAATCATTACATACATTTTTTATACACTGAACATTGAATTCATCTGAATTTTCTAATTTTTCACATAGAAGAGACTTCACAAATTGTGTTGTGCTTCCAGGGATGGCTAAATTTTGATCAATTGTTGCCATAACTTTTATATATGATTGTAGGTGTAGGTCAAATTCAACATGATTTCAACAACAAGTTTCACGTATTTTATTTATACATACAAATGATGGTCGTAGTGTTTCAAACATCCTTTGACAAATCTTCACATTTAAAAATTCTTGTTTAAATGCTTCAAAAAGTTCACTTTGTGTTGTATCTATAAAATGTTTTGGATGAAAAATTTTTGTACCATCATCACCTATTATTTGTATAGTATCCCTTCTATTGGAAGAAACACGAGAGTGGGTGGTCCAATATTCAACTACTTGTTTCTTTACATCTTTTGAAATTCTATCTTTTCGAGGAACCCTACAAATATTTACCCAATTTTTCTCAATTTTTCCATTTATTGCATTTCTCTTTTCAATATATCTTTGAACAGTTCTCCTAGAAACATTTAGTAATTCAGAAATTGCTTGAACTTGTCTTCTATGTGATAATTTCTTACTAAAAATTATAGTCATCAACACTCTACGTGCAGCACTTAAATCACTAGATTGACTCTTCTTTTCAATACATTCTAATGCTTCTTGCAGGTTTTCAACAATTGTTTTTTTAAAATATGATGACCTTTTCCTATTATCAACCCCTAAGAACTCCAAAACAGGGGTCATTTCTTTTCATCTAAATAACTTTGCAATTAACTGTGCTCTTCCAATTAGAGATTTCTCTTCAAAAAATTCATCCCATATTTTTTAGAGTGTAATTTTAATGTGCTTTCAGATAACATATCTTGAGATTAAATATTATTGAAAAAAGAATCTTCATCCATCTCCATCAAATTTTCCATACCATAGTCCAAAACATTTATATTAGTACTAGGCTCAGTTTGTTCTTGTACCTGTACATCACCTTAATCATTAATATTTTCTATGGGTTGTTGTTCAGTAGATGTTCCTTCATCTGCTTTTCTCTTTCTTTGTCTTACTTGTGTTCGATCATACTTCCTCAATCTAGCCCTTGGATTTGCTATCAAAAATTACACTCAAATTCGAATGATTTCCTACATAAAAATTTGCACACACATAAGCTTTCCATGAAACATGTACATGTAATATAGCATAAATATTTTAAAAATCTTGTAACTAGATGCAAAACATAAACATAAAATATTTAAACAAAAGTTTTTAATAAACATAAACATGCAAAACATAAAATATTTTCAATTGAATAATAAATATATTTCTACAAATATTTCTTTGATGATAATATTTTAATAAAAAAAATAGTGAAAACAAACTTCAAATGCATTTTTCATAAAAACATAATCAATTAAATAGGTTGAAGATCAATACATACCTTAAAAATATCTCAACTCTTCTCCAAATGCCTTTTTTTTTTGTCGAAATAAGTCTTGTAAATTTCAGAAATTATAAACCTTCTAAAATGTCGAAATAAATCTTCTTTAATCGAGAACAGTCAAAAAAATTTTGAAATATTTGTTATTTTTGAATTTTTTTAATTTGAGAAATTAGAAAGAAAACAATTTTATTTTATTTCAGTCATTTTCAGCCGAGTACCTATCGGTCGATAGGTTTTCAACCAATTCGTTTTTGGCTGATTCCTTATCGGTCAAAAATGAGTTGATCAAAAATATCTAGTTCGCATCCTACATGGCAGCCAACTCATCATTTCTCAGAATTTTCTGAAACATTCATCTTTGGTAGAGTATTTCTCTAGTCAGATTGATCTTTTTGAAAAAAATAAAAATACCCTTTTGTAGAGCTTGAACTGTAGAATCCAAATATATAATTTTTATAATATTTTTATTAGTTTTAATATGTTTTATTTTTAAAATAATGCAAGTAGGTTTTACAAATAAAAAAGAGGTTGATTAGATATTAAAAAAAGATAGTAAAACTTATTAAAAAAATTTAAATCTTATATGGGGCATAAGAGGAGAGAGTCTGAATACATCTCAAGAGGAGAATAAAAATTGGAAGGAAGATGGCATTTTTGGGAGCCTGCTGCGGGCGAGCTAGGGCACCCGTGCCCTAGCTTCCTCTGTTCGTTTTCCAGGCGCCTGTGAGGGGGACGGGTTTTGGTGTGGTGCGGGTTGAGGCCAGGGGTGGCCGTTTTCTGCTTTCCTTTTGTCTGAGCGCTGGTTTCCTTCGGAGTTGCTTGGTGTTGGCTGTTGGGTGCGTGATACAGGTGCAGGGGTGGTTCTTGGCCTACGTTCTCTTTCTCCTTTGCTGGCTGGGTGTAGCTCTATTTCCTTCCCTGTGCTGGGTGGTGTTCCTTGAGGTTTTTTCTCTTGCATGTAAATTGCGGTGGGCTGGTATTGGTTTGGGGTTTTGTCTAGTGCTTTGGTGGGTGGTTTCAATGGCATTGAATGCATCGACTGGTGAGGTGAGGGGAGATGATGCTATGACAGAGACTGGTGATGGGGCTTCCTTTGGAGAGGGTAGGACAAAATCGAATTCCTTTAAAATGCATAAGGTAAATGGATGTTTGGAGAGGGCACAAGTTTGTCCTGTCTTGGTGATTCAATCGGAGGCAGTAGCTGAGGATCTAGATTACTACAGTAATCATGTTTTGATTTGTAAGTTTATGGGGTTGAGGGTTTCTCTCTCTTTCTTGGTCACTTGGATCCACAAGACATGGTCTCTGGAGGGTGACTTTGATGTTTTGTTGGCTGCAAACAATTTCTTTTTGGTAGACTTCTCGTGCATTTCAGATCGAAATAAGGCATTTGAAGGGGGGCCTTATTTTTATAACCAAGTAGGTCTTTTCATAAAACCATGGCATGCAGGCTTTAATTCGGCAGAAGAGCTTCCTTCGAGGGTCCCAGTTTGGGTCCGCCTTCCTCGACTGCCACTTGAATGTTGGAGAACTGATATTTTACAATCGATTGCTTTATTACTGGGTAAGCCTATTGGTCCTTCTCAACATACTTTGGATAAGAGAATCTTTACTTATGCAAGGGTTTGTGTCGAGATTGATCTAAGTCAGCCTCTGCCTGATTCTATTGATTTGACTGTTGGCTCTAATTCCTGGACCCAGCCATTGGATTATGAAATGTTTCCTTTTTGGTGTCGGCTATGTCATGAATATGGACACCTATTGCGGAGGTGTCCTCGGGCTTTTAGTACAGGAGGTAAAATTAATGCAGATACCCAACCTAATACGAGGGTGGAAAAGGGTAAGGTTCCAGAGCAGGGTTTGGACATGGATAAAGAAGGTTTTGTTCCTGTTAAAACTCGCAATCGAGGTCGAGGCCAAAAGAGGCCTTTTCAAGATAGACAGGATGGGGAAACTTTCAATAGATTTGAGGCTTTGGATGGGTTAGTTCAGGAGGAAGGGTTTACAGCTGACATGCAAATGGTGGATGGCTCTGGTTCTAAAGAGTCGGTTGTGGTATAGCCTCTGGTGGTCCCTGGTGTGGATCAACTTGGTGCCCAAGATCCTCAGATGGGGCTCAGTCTAGCTCCTTCCGCCCTAGCTTTGGGTGAGGGGGATGGGGTGGTTGGTGATTCTGGTGGCCCCTCTGGTGCTAGTAAGGTCTACTCGGAGGCTCGGGATAGCCCTGATTTAGGTAAGCTTAAACCTTCTTCTTCTATTTTGGGTGTGCAACAAAAATATTTTAAGAAAGGGATTCCGGAGAAATCAGTTAAGGTTGGCCGCAAAAAGGACCAAGAAAAGGTGAAGCTTGCTGGTGAGACATTGGTTGAGGCTGGTTCGGTGAAGACTATTGATGCTCACTTTTCCCAACCCCAACGATGATAGTTCTTTCTTGGAATGTGAGGGGTATGAATAGCATCCCTCGACAAAAGGCTATTCGAGATTTGATTCGCATTCATTCTCCGGATGTGATTTTCTTGCAGGAAACTAAGTTATCAGTGGATAGTTTGTTAAGTGTGGCTCCTAAGATTTGGGGTCGTGGCCAATGTCAATGTGTGGGTGCTTCTGGTAATTCTGGTGGAGTGGCTTGTTTCTGGGATCCCCGAAAGGTTAGTCCTCTTTGGTGGATCTCCTGTAAGGGCTCGATTTCTTGTGTTGCTTCTCATTTAGAGTCAGGGGAGAAAGTTATTCTCTCTAATATTTATGCTCCGACTGATTTCCAAGGTAAAGCACAACTGTGGGATCATGTTAGACATGTGAGGTCTTTGGATCCTTACCTGCCTTGGATCCTGGCTGGCGATTTTAATGCTGTCATTTCTTTAGAAGAGAAGAGAGGAGGTAGTGCTCATTTGGAGCCTTCCTCTAGGCTCTTGCAGGATAATATGGCTCTTTTGAGGTTAGTTGATGTCAAACCAACTAATGGAGTCTTCACATGGAATAATAGGAGAACTGGAGATGCTGCTATCTCTGAAAGACTAGATAGATTTTTGGTGTCTAGTTTTTGGATGGGGGATAGGTGGATGATTAGTTCTGAAATATTGGATTGTCGTGGCTCCGACCATTGGCCTATTAAGCTTGTGGTTGTTGTGCCTCAACGATGTGTTAGACAGACTTTCAAGTTCCAACTTATGTGGCTCCGGGATGAGTCTCTTCATGATATGATTTCTGGCTGGTGGGATCTTGGGAAGCCAGCTTATGGCACTGCTATGTACTCATTCTCAAAGAGGTTACAGTACATCAAATACAAGTTGAAAAGATGGAATAGGCAACATTTTGGTAATTTGTTTCATGAAAAACAAAAGGCTCGGGATAATTTGGACTTAATCACAAGGCAGATTCGTGATCAAGGCCTAGCGGAAGAGTTGAGTTTGTCAGAGATTGCTGCAACAAAAGCGGTAGAGGAATGGGAGTTAAGAGAAGAAATTTTTTGGAAACAAAATTCTCATATTGAATGGCTTCAGGCTGGTGATAGAAATACTTCTTTTTTCCACAACTCAGTTAAAGACCGGAGGCAAGGTAATGTTATTTCTTCTCTTGTGTTGTCTAATGGGGAAACTTTGTCCTCTTCTGCTTCTATCTCTGTGGAATGCATAAGGTATTTCTCTTCATTATTTTCTGAAGATTCGCCTCCAGCTGAGGAGGCTGAAACAAGGATTTTGAATTGTATCCCGCAACTAGTGTCTAATGAAATGAATGAATCATTGCTTTCTCCTATTACCTTGTTGGAGCTTGAGAATGTTGTGTTTCAGATGAAGAAAGGTAAAGCTCCGGGGCCTGATGGATTCCCTATTGAGTTTTTTCAAGAGTTTTGGGAGGTGGTTAAGTTGGACCTCTTAGAGGTTGTTAAGGAATCTTTCATGAATAAACAAATGTTGAAGTCTTTGAATGCAACCTTTTTATCTCTCATTCCAAAGAAGGAGGGGGCTAATTCTTTGGATCTTTTTCGGCCTATTGCTTTATGCAACATTGTTTATAAGATTATTACTAAGTTGATTGCTGAAAGGCTGAAACCTTGGCTTGGTGGGTTAATATCTGAGGAGCAGGGGGGCTTTGTTGCTGGCAGACAGATCATGGATGGTGTTGTGATTGCAGCAGAGACCATCCATTCTATGGAATCCTCAAAAGAAAAATCTATGTTTATCAAGTTGGACATGGCAAAAGCATATGATCGTGTTAAATGGAGCTTTCTATTCAAGATTCTTGGAGCTTTTGGCTTTGCTAGTGATTGGATTGATTGGGTTAGGAGTTGTGTTACTTCTTCCTCCTTCTCAGTGCTTCTCAATGGTGAGCCCACTGAGCTGTTTGGTGCTTCTAGAGGCCTCAGACAAGGAGATCCTTTGTCGCCCTACTTATTCATCCTTCTTGCGGAGGGACTGGGAAGGCTTATTCGTGCTCAGGTAGCAAGTGGCTTGATTCAGGGTTGGAATTGGGGAAATGATCTTCCTCCTCAGACTCATCTTCAGTTTGTTGATGATACTGCCTTGATGGGTAGGGCAAGGGTTGAAGAGGCTCTGAACTGGCGCAATGTTTTGGATAGCTACTTGGCGGCCTCTGGGCAGTGCATTAATGAGGGAAAGTCTCTCATTTACTTCTTTCATACTCCTAAGAGTATCCAAAGGAGATTAGCAGGTATTCTTCATTTCTAGATTGGTTCACTTCCTTTTCTCTATCTTGGAATCCCTCTTGCCATTCGTTCTCTCCCAAAAAGGTTTTGGAAAGAGACCCTTGACAAGTTCCAAAATTTGGTCAGCCATTGGACTTGTAGGTGTCTTTCCTCAGCTGGAAGAGTGACTCTTCTTAAGTCTGTGATCCAGGCCCTCCCTCTTTATAAGTGCTTTGTTCTCTCTGCTCCTTCAAGTTTTATTCAAGATTTCGAGAGACTATCTCATCAGTTCCTGTGGTCTGGTAACCTTCTTCATAGAAAGTGGAGTTTGGTGAAATGGGATGTTGTTTGTAGGCCGAAGCATGAAGGGGGTCTTGGTTTACAACAAACTGATTTGAATGGGCAGGCTTTGGCTGCTAAGCTATATTGGCGTTGGTGTTCTCAATAGCATATGTGGTGGGCTAAAATTCTTACCCTCAAATATTTGGGCGCGGTGGAAAGCACGGAAGTTGTAAGATTCAGTCTGGAGGGGAAAGGTTCTATGATCTGGAGTACCCTCAAACGGGGTGCCAAGCTTGTGAAACAGGGCCTTTTTTGGATTTGTAATGGGGGTCGGGAAGCTCTTTTCTGGCATGACTCTTGGGATGGTCATCCCCCTATTTTGTCTTCTCATCCCCACCTTCAGGACTTGTGCCAGATTTTTGAGGAGGCGGGTTGGTGTCATGTGGCTGACTTCAAATCTCAACATTCTTTGAGTCAGATTACTATATCCAGGTGGAAGGACCCTCAGGATTGGCCTCCTGGGGGGGTTTTAGAGGATCGTCAAATGCTTGCTAAAATTCTTTCAGATCGCACCTGCAACTCTCTTCTTGAGAGGGATGTTCTTGCTTGGGGTCCAGATTTGCGTGGTAAATTTTCGGTTGCCTCTGGTTATCAGGTTTTGGATAAACAGGCCTTTGGGAGCTCTGAGGTTCCTTGGTGGAAGCATGTTTGGAATAAATTTGCTTGGCCTAAGTGTAATTTTTTCTCTTGGCTTGTTGTCCAAGGTAAGTGTCTTACTTGGGACAATCTTTGGAAACGGGGGTTCCAGGGCCCTTCCATGTGTGTTTTGTGTGGTCAACATGAAGAATGCCTCTCACATCTCTTTTCTCAGTGTTCCTTTGCTAAGGATATCTAGCATCACTGGTGGAATCTCTGGAGTTTACCGTGTTGCCATGTCTCTGCCTTGGATGATTTTTGGAGGAGACAGGGATCATCTCCTGCCAAAACCTCTTTCCTGAAAATTGCTTGGAGCATTGGTCCTAGTTTGATTGTTTGGCATCTCTGGTTGGAGCGCAACAGACAGATTTTCTTGGATAAAAATTTGGTCCTTAAGCAACTTTGGAGGCGGATTCTTGGGGCTTTGCAGGAGTCTTTGTTTGCAAAGTGTGATTTGTCGGTGCCAGTTGATCCTGGGGACTTGGGTGTTGTTAATTCCCTGGGTCTTGTTGCTGGGGATAGGAGAAATTTAGGCAGTGTGCATCGTAGATGTGGGCGTGAGAGGGTGGTTCGTGATGGCTCCTGGAGTCCGCCTGCCCTTGGGGAGCTAAAAATCAATACGGATGGGTCTTCTAGGGGTAATCCTGGGCATGCAGGAGTTGGTGGTATTGGTAGAGACAGCTTGGGAGTGGTGGTGTTTTTCTTTTCCATGTATCGTGGTTTGCATACCAATAATCTTATGGAGGCTAGTGCTATCCTTATGGCGATTGAGCGGGCAGTTGGCCTTGGGTGGCGGCGGATTGTTTGTGAGTCTGATTCTCAGGTGGTTATTGATATGTTGCATAAGCGATAGTTGGAGGATATGAATTAGCAGCTTGTTGTGGTTGTCAAGTAGATTATTTCTATGCGCTCTTCTCTGGAGTCCATTATTTTTCGCCATATTCCGCGGGAGTGGAATAGGGTGGCTGATGGTTTGGCTAGATGGGCGTCGGAGAGGACGGATTCTTGGTATGTGGATGGTTGGGGCAATCTTCCTAATGACATGGCCCCTGTTCTTGAGGAGTGGGTTACAGAGGATATGAGATGCTTCTTGGGTGTGAATTAATTCTTGTTTTGTTGGGCCCCTTGTGGCTTCTTTCTTCTGACTTTGTAATGTTGTTTTGATTCAATAAAGTTTTTACCTTCTTTTTTTTTAAAAAAAGAGAATCTACTTCAAAAGGGTGTGTTTTTTTTTTTTAAATGATTAAAAAAATTGAAATTAGTTTTGGTGATGAAAACTGTCAAATTCTAACATGTTTGACTTTAAAATGTTATTACGAGAAAAATATACATCAAAATATGATTTTTTTTTCCATGCACAAGATATTGAAATTACCTATTTGGAAAAAAAAAATAGGGAGAAATGATTTTTTTTTCATTTTGTTTCTTTACAGCCCGTGAAGTCACTCTTTTATGAAATTTTTAGCATTCCAAAATTTGTCCTTAAATTGATCAAAACATAACAAAAAAATTTTTTTTTTAAATTTTAAAAATTACAAGAATAAACTACACCAAAATTTCTATAGTTCATTAGTTTACACCATTTTGAAATTCAAAATATAAAGACCACTTTTATGTGGTCAAAGTTTAGAATTTTTTTGTTGTTGGCCAATTCCTTTATAAAGTGTGACGCAGGTTTGTGCTTTTACCCAACAACAATATGACTACAAGAAATAGATTGTTATAGCATAAGAAACACCACCTAAACCACTAACCACCACCCAACCATTACAATGTCATGATGGTTTAAAATATTGTTCCATGGATTTTTGCTATAACATAATAAAAGGATTTTTTTCCACAAAAATTTTCTTCCTTTTTCTACAAGGAGAAGAAACTCGATCACTCACAAAACCAACTTCCAAACCTAAGGTAACAAAAAAGGATTCCAACATCTTAGAGGAGGAAATACCTTTAAAATCTCTTCATTATGTAAATCCATAGGAAGAAATACCTTTAAAAGCTAGTTGTTTTCCTTGTTTGTGGTGAAGATTCTATTAATGAAGACAAGAAGTATGGTGCTCTTAATAGCTAGGAACCTATTAATGACATTTTCAACCCTATTGATGTGTGGTGTAAACCAAATGATCTTGAACTTCCTCCTATTTGTGTTGATCTTATCTCTTAATGGCCTTATTAATTTTTAGAGATGTTCATTCTTAGCCCTTTTTTGAATGGTTTGTGTTTATTCGGACTTAGTCAAGTACTTAGCCTTTAAGGATGTGTCTTTCTACCACACTTTTTTTTGTGAATAATGAATTATTATGTTTTTAATTGATAAAAAGTGGTTAAGGCATATTCATTGAAAAAATAAAAATCATGAATTCCCTTATTTGATAAAATGTACTATTAATAATTATCTATTTTCCATTTTTTTTATATCTCCTTGTAAATGTTTAGGGTTGAGGTGACGGTAATAAAAATTATTTGTAACAAGACACTACAAATCAAGAGAGGGGTTCTAAGAATAGCCAAATATCTAATTAGATGGGATTGATATAAATATATTTTAAAGAATATCAAGATACTAGTTCTAGCAATGGCAACCAAATATGGTTCTAAATTTGGTAACTATGAAGAGGGTGTTAAAATTTTCTTAGATAGCATAACTTCCCTAGCTTATAGGGTTGAAGAATTTTCATATATGTTTGCAAATCTATCTCATATGGTTAAGTCTAAGGATGGTGTATTCTTAGATTTACCTAATAGAGTTGAAGGGTCTATGAGTGAGTTCCTAGCTAATATTACTTCATTGGCTAAGAAATACGTTCTCAAATTTATCTCATACAACTGAGTTTGAAGCTTACATCTTTGATTTACCTCACAAGACCAAAAAATTTGGAAGTGAATGTTTGAATTATATTATAGAAAGTAATAAAATATAAAATAATTGTAACACTATACTAAGACAAGTGCCATGTAGTGGTCAATACTTTCCTTTATAGTATTGTAATTATTGTTTTCTAAATTTGAAAAAAGATAAATTATGTAAGTTTTAATGTGAATAAAAATAAATGCAGCTTTTGTTAATTATAGTGTTTTAGTATATTGTTAATTAGTTCTTTTCATGACCTAACCTAACCCTAAAAATAAATTCTAAACTATTATCCTAATCCTAGACCTATATCTAACCCTAACTATGGTCATAACAGTATCCATAACTATTGTTGTAACCCTAACCGTAACAATAAAGAATTGTATAGTAACATTACAAAAAAATATATATGAATTAATATTGGTAATAAGGATATTAGATGAATAAAATTTTGGAGCATTATATCTATTAATCATATTTTAGTGATTTTTATTAGCACTATTATATTTTTAATTTATTTTAATTTTTGAATAGTTCTAACCATAATTTTTATCTTATTCTTATTTCTAATTCTAATCCTAATCCTAATTATAATGTTTTAGGATTATAATAACTAATAATAGTAGGATTAGAATTATAATTTAATTAATAATTATAATAGTTTTAGCTATTTTAATTTATGGATGTGTTATAATTTAAGTATTATTTTATTATTTTAATAATGTGAATCAAATATCGGCAGGTCCATTGTAAGGACTTTCAAAAAATAAATAGGTCCATATTACATTTTGAAAGTTTGTAAAGACTTGATATTTTATTGGTGAAATGGAGAGGATGGCATTTCGGTCTGCAACTGCAAAGAGCCGAGCTAGGACATCCGAGCCCTAGCTCGTGTTTTCTTTCTTTGTTTGTGTGAAGGCTGGGGTAGGCATCTACTTCATTCTGTGGGGGGGTTAATCTTTTTGCTGCGACTGTTCTTTGAAGCTTCAACCTAGTTGTGTTTGGCCATTTTTCCTATGCGTGATGGTTTCCTCTGATCTGCTAAGTATGGGGCTAGATCTTTCATGTTTATGTCTATCCCAGGCCTTTTGGTGGCTATGTCTCAAGGTGATCCATCTAGGGTTGTGCCTGACATGGATTTTCATGTTGCGGTGGGCTTGAAATCGCCAAGACAAGGAGTGAGGGTTTTTCAAAACACCCTCTTCTCTTTGAATACAGGGTCTATGGAATCGAATTCATCTGGTGGATCTTGGATCTCGAAGATTAATGGCTGCCTTGAGCATTGCAAAGAGAGACCTAAATTGGTGATTTCGATCGAGATGATTGCTAAGGATATAGAATATTATTCAAAGCATTCTCTGTACTGCAAATTTTTGGGAATGAGAGTGTCTCTTCAATTTTTGGAAACTTGGGCCCGGAGGACTTGGGAGCCAGAGGGTGAAATGGAGGTCACGCTGCTTGCAAATAATTTTTTCATGGTCACATTTATCTGTTTGGCTAATCGCAATAGGGTTTTTGAGGGGGGGCCTATTTTCACAACCAGGTTGGGTTGTTCATCAAGCCATGGCATGCAGGTTTTAATCCCTATGAGGAGCTTCTGAATCATGTTCCGGTGTGGGTTTGGTTTCCCAAATTTCCAATTGAATGTTGTCGTGAGGATGTTCTGCACATGCTTGCTTAGATGCTTGGGAAGCCGGTGGGGTCTTCGACACAAACCCTAGGTAAGAAAGTAATGAATTTTGCTCAAATTTGTGTGGAAATTGATTTGAGTAGACCTTTGCCAGATGCTCTAGATATGTGTGTGAGTTTCTATTCTTGGGTGCAGTAATTGGATTATGAGACCCTTTTTTATGTCACCTCTGTCATGAATATGGTCACCTATTGCGTAGATGCTCAAAGGCTAAGCCGGTGGTGCCTCAGCCTCCACCTCCTCCTCATAACACCCCTCATGCTAATAAGGGGAAGAATCATGTGTCTATTGAGGGGAGGATGCTAATGGTTATGTTCCTGTTAAGGCTCATAACCGAAATAGAGGTCAAAAAAGGACTTTGATGGAGAGACAAGATAAGGATACTTTTAACAGGTTTGAGGTCCTGGATGATTTGGGTCAGCAGGAAGTTAATCCAGGGTTAATAAGTGTGGATCTAGGTGTGGTGGGTTCTAGCCTAGAGGATCACACTTCCATTACTCCTCCTATTCCACAGGAGGAGTCTGCCATGTGCCTATGGTCACTAATGTGCAGGTTGGGGCTCAAGAGTTGTCAGGTCCAAATGTTGAGTAGGGAAGGGGGATGGAGGCACTTCTTTTCCCGCATGAAATGTTGGATCGGATGTGGCTAAGAGTAGCAAGCCTTCTCCTCAACTGGGCATTTTGCAAAAGGATGGCAAGAAGGGGGGGTCAGAGAAAAGTGCTAAACTTCGCAGGAAGAAAGATTTGGAAAAGTTTAAGATGATGGGGGAGACTTTGGAGGAGTCAAGGTCTGTCAAAACCTTGGATTCTCATTTTTTGACTCCTTTTAAATGATCATTATTTCATGGAATGTAAGGGGCTTGAACAGTGGCCCTAGAAAAAAAGTTGTTCTTGAGTTGGTAAGAAGTCATTCTCTTGATGTTCTTTTTCTTTAGGAGACCAAGTTATTTGTTGAGTGCATGATGGGTTTAGTTCCTAAGTTGTGGAAGAATGGTCAATGCCAGTGTCTTGGGGCTCAGGGATCCTCAGGGGGTGTGGCTTGTTTATGGAACCCTCAGAAGATTCATCCTTTGTGGTGGTTATCCTTCAAGTCCTCTCTATCCATGGTTGCTTTGTGTCATGAGTCGGGAGAGTCTGTTCTTTTCTCCAATGTTCATGCACCTGTTGAGTTCTAGGGTAAACTTCTTCTATGGACAAATATTCATTTTGTTCATAGTCTATTTCCCTATCAGCCATGGATCATTACAGGTGACTTTAATGCTATTACTAAATTAGCTGAGAAATGGGGTGGTATTGCAAGACTAGAGCCTTCTGCATTGTTGTTTCAGGACAATATATCGGTTCTCAATCTTATTGATATCAAACCTAGCAATGGTCAGTTCACTTGGAACAATAGAAGGGTGGATGACAGTTGCATTGCTGAACATCTAGATCATTTCATGGTCTCCTGCTTTTGGGTCAGGGGAATGTGGTCTTCTAGTTCTGAGATATTAGATTGGAGAGGTTCGGATCACTGGCCTATAAAGCTAGTTATCTCTTCTGCTCGGGTGCCTCAAACCCCAACCTTCAAATTCCAGCTAATGTGGTTGCAGGACCCTGACCTTTATGGATGTGTTTCTAAATGGTGGAGGTATGGTAGACCTGCTTATGGTACTACAATGTATAATTTTTCTAAGCTCCTTCAATATGTTAAGTATTAGCTTAAACGGTGGAACCGACAATGCTTTGGAAATATTTACCATGCGAAGCTTGCTGCACAAGTTGAGTTGAATGGTATTACTAGGTTGATTAGGGAGGATGGGATGTTTGAGGTTTTGTTGCGGGATGAGGCTAGGGCATTGAAAGCTATGGATGAGTGGGAGCTGAGGGAGGAGATCTACTGGAAACAAAAAGCTCAGATTGAGTGGCTTCAGGAGGGAGACAAAAATACTGCCTTTTTTTTCAATTTGGCGAAGGCCAGGCATCATGGTAATTCTATTTCGGCTTTGGTGACTGACAAGGGAGAGGTTCTTTCTTCTACTCAGGATATCTCAAATGAAGCTATGCAGTATTTTTCTTCTTTATTCAGGGAGGACTCGCAGGGGGACTCAGTTGATGAGGCTCAGGTCCTATCTTGTATTCCTTCTTTGGTCTCTTTGGAGATGAAGGAGAATCTTATGAGTGATATTTTGCTGGAGGAGCTGGAGAAGACTATTTTCCAGATGAAGAAGGGTAAAGCTCCTTGTCCAGATGGTTTCCCGATTGAATTCTTCCAAGAATTTTGGGAGATTATCAAGCTAGATTTATTGGCAATTGTTCAAGAGTCTCAAAAGAATAAGCAAATGCTTCGGGCCCTAAATTCTACCTTCCTTGCTCTCATCCCCAAGGGTGATGGGGTTGATCAGTTAAGTCAATTTCGCCCCATTTCTCTTTGCAATGTTATTTATAAAATTATCTCTAAGTTGATTGTTAATAGGTTAAAAAAGTGGCTTACGCTGCTAATTTTTGAGGAACAAAATGGTTTTGTGGCGAGCCACTAGATTTTGGATGGAGTGGTTATTGCTACAGAGACTATTCATTCTATGGCCAACTCCAAAGATAAGGCTATGTTCATCAAGTTGGACATGGCTAAGGCTTATGATAGAGTTCGATGGTCCTTCCTCCAAAAGGTTTTGGGGGCCTTTGGTTTTGAGGAGGAGTGGATACGCTGGGTTATGAGTTGTGTGACTTCGGTTTCTTTCTCTATTTTGATTAATGGGGAGCACTCTGAACTCTTTGGTGCTTCTCGGGGTTTACGGCAGGGTGACCCCCTCTCTCCTTACTTGTTTCTTCTTTTGGTGGAAGGTTTGGGACAATTGTTAAAAAGGAATGTGGAGGGGGGATTTATTCAGGGATGGCAATGGGGAGGTGGCTTACCAGTGCAATCTCACTTACAGTTTGTGGATGACACTACTTTGATGGGCATGGCTACTATTAGGGAGGCTTCAAACATGCGCAAGGTGTTAGATGTTTATCTTGCTGCATCGGGCTAGTTAATTAATGAGGGAAAGTCTTCCATTTTTTTCTTCAATACTCTAAACTCCATTCAGAGGAGAATTTCTCATATTCTTAGATTTCAGATTGGGGATCTCCCGCTGTCCTACCTTGGGATACCTATTTCGGTTGGTAGGAAATCTAGGGATTCTTGGCAGGCTATTCTAGAAAAATTTCATGTCAAAGTCACTCATTGGACCCTTCGCTGGCTATCTTTTGCAAGTCGGGTTCAGTTGCTCAAATATGTGGTACAGGCTCTCCCTCTTTATAGGTGTATGGTTTAGGTGGCGCCAATGGGTTTTGTTAGGGATCTTGATTCCTTAGCAAGACAATTTTTATGGGCTGGTAGTTTATTGTCCTCCAAGTGGAGTCTTGTTAGATGGGATGTTATATGTAGCCCAAAATAGTTTGGTGGTCTTGGGTTAAGGCAGTCACTACTATCAAGTACAGCTTTGGTTGCTAAGTTGTATTGGCGTTGGTGTGTGAAACAGGACTGAGTGTGGGCCAGAATTTTGACTCAGAAGTACTTTCCTGGGATTCCTCAAAATGATATCCCTCATTACAGCTTGACGGGTAAGGGATTTGTGATTTGGAATACTCTCAAGAAAGGGGTTGCACTTGTTAAGGGTGGCTTATTTTGGATTTGCAAGAGCGCGTCAGAGGCCCATTTTTCGCATGATGCTTGGGATGGTCACCCTCCCATTATTTTTCAGTATTCTCATTTGCTTACTTTGTGCTAGAGGTTCTATGAAGCTGGATGGTCGAGGGTGTGTGACTTTAAGTCTCTTTCTTTTCAAGGGCAGTTGGTGGAGGTGAGATGGAAGAATCCTGAGGAATGGCCTATTGCTAATATGGAGGAGGAGTGTGCTGAGCTTCATTACATTATTTCTTGTTGAAGTTGTAGCTCCCTCATGGATGAGGATGTGTTGGCTTGGTTTCCTAATCCCAAGGGTGTTTACACTGTTTCTTCTAGGTATCAGGAGTTGCTTTCCTAGTAGATTGAGGGGGTGGAGGTTCATTAGTGGAAGAAAGTTTGGAATAAGTTTTCTTGACCAAAGTGTAATTGCTTTATTTGGACTTTGGCATGGAATAGGTGTTTGACTTGGGATAATATCCAGAAGAGAGTTTTTTAGGCCCATCTAGGTGTGTTCTCTGTGGGTGTGGGGAGGAGAACTCTCCTTACTTTTTCTTCCATTATTCCTTCACCTTACAACTCTAAAATTTCTAGTGGGATGTTTGGAAAATCCCTTGCATTCATGCCTCCTCCCTGGTGGAGTTTTGGAATAGTTTGGGGAGGCCCCCTTCCTCAGCCTCTTTCTTGCAAGATGTTTGGTATGTTGGTCCCATCTTTCTGCTTTGGAAAGTTTGGTTGGAAAGGAATCGGAGAATCTTTCGGGGTAATAAATTGGGGATTCAACAGGTTTGGTTTAGAATTGTGGGAATGATCCAGGAGACGGTTGAAGCTAAAGGTGAGATTGTGCTACCTTTAGAGAAAGGAGATGCTGAGATGGTTGATCGGTTGGGCATTCAGGGGCTATTTTCGACATCTACATGTGTCAAGAGAGGTAGGCATGTGAAGCAAAAAGTTCAAAGGGTTCGGGGTTGGTTTCCCCCTCCGGCTGGCTTTCTAAAGATTAATACGGATGGCCCATCTAGGGGAAATCATGGACCCATTGGGATTGGTGGGGTTGGTAGGGATTATTCAGGATTGGTGGTATTTCTTTTTTCCGCTAATGAAGGGATACAAACTGTCAACAGGATGGAAGGCTTGGTTATCCTCTATGCCTTGAAGCGAGCGTATACTTTAGGGTGGTGTAAGGTTATTTGTGAGTTTGATTCTCAGGTCTTGGTCAATTTACTTCATGTAAAGAAGATTTTTGATGTTAGCTGGCAGCTGGCTATGATGGTGCAGCAAATATTACAGGTTAGCTCTTTGATGGAGTTAGTGTCTTTTGTCCATATTCCAAGGGAATGGAATAGGGCAGTTGATTGTTTGGCCAAATGGGGGTCGAAGAATATTGATGGTGGAAAGATTGATGGGTGGGAGAAGGTTCCTCATGAGTTATGTCAGGATTTGGAGAGGATTCTTGTTGAGGATGGGAGTGGTATTGGGGAAGGGTGATTTTGTTTTTGGCTTTTCTGGTGGTTTCTTTTGGTTCCTGGGGCTTTGGCCCTTTGCTTTTATGTAATGCTTTGTTTTGATTTTAAATAAAGTTTTTACCCTTTTTTTTTTTTAAATGTGAATCAAATCTCTATAAAATAGCTAATTGACTTTTGTAAGATTTTCTTTAATAAAAAATAACAATTACATACGTTACAAAAATCATTCTTTTAAAAAAATGTAAAAATAAGTAACATTTATTTATTTTAGAAAAATTTAATGAAATGACTTAATAAATAAAAAAATAAAAAATCATTCTAAAAAAATGTTAAAAAAATAGTTTATAATGGGATTAAAATTATGATTTAATTAATAGTTATAATAATTCTAGTTATTTTAATTTAATTCTTATTTGTATTTATCTATGTTACGAAGTCAATAAAATTTGGAAAATCAAAAAAATGGCAATGTGACATAGTTTAAGATTTAATTTAAATTTTTATTTTAATTGTGTATAACCAAATCCTAAAAAAATAATTATATGTTAATTTATAGATGTCTTTAATTTAAGTTTCAAAAAAATGGCAATGTAAAATAGTTTAAGATTTAATTTAAATTTTTATTTTAATTGTATATAACCAAATCCTAAAAAAAAATTATATGTTAATTTATAGATGTGTTTTAATTTAAGTTTTATTTTATTATCTCAATAGTGTGAATCTAAATCTTTATAAAATAGAGTAAAAGCACAAAGTTGTGTCACACTTTCAACCAACTTATAGCACAAGTGAATTTAAGTATTTTTGACTAAAAATCAATTTTGTTCAAATATATGATCTAATAAGATTCATTCTATCTAAGTTAGATACTTCCACAAAATCTTTATAAAATAGAGTAAAAGCACAAAGTTAGATACTTCCACAAAATCTTTATAAAATAGAGTAAAAGCACAAAGTTGTGTCACACTTTCAACCAACTTATAGCAGTATTTTTTACTAAAAATCAATTTTGTTCAAATATATGATCTAATAAGATTCATTCTATCTAAGTTAGATACTTTCACAAAATTTTAAGCTAAAATTGTTGGCTAAAAATATATGGAGCACAGTTTGAGTCTAATTTACCAAAAAAAAAATTATTTGAAAAATTTGAAGTTTTTCTTTAATATAAAAATAACAATTACAAAAAATTTCTCCAAACCAAAGAGATAATTTTGCCTTAGATCATTTGTGTACTTGTCGACGATGGAAGAATTGATTAGAAAAATATGGTCATGTGGGGTTCTGCCTAGCGTTTAAGTGTTTGATGAAGTAGTTGAGGACTGCTTCAGGAGAGTCAAGCTATGGTGGACTCGCAGTACCCTAGTTGAGGAGCGCAATGGAGGAAGGAGAGATGGAAATTCAATGAATGAGGGGTCGATAGGTATTTACTCTCAAAGCAGAGCAGCTAGACAAAGACTTCCTTTGCACTTAGCACGGCAAAGATTAATATGCTCAACAAAGATCTCATATTGTATACCAATGTTCGGGATGCTCTTTGGGGTGAAGGATGGACAGGAGTCCTCTTCAAACATCCATCGCCCTTCACCTCTTTGGATCCTCTTCCCAAGTCTAGTATTCTTCTGGGGTGAATTGTTGCGGTGAATTTTACTTGATGGTGAATTTTCTTTCAGCAAATTTTCCGTGGTGGTGAATTATTAGGGTGAATTTTCCATCAATGAATTGTTGGCGGTGAATTTTTCGTCAAGTGAATTGTTGGCCGTGAATTTTCCTATGGCATGTAATTAATGGATAGTTAATGATATGATGATAATTAATGATGATTAAGGAATAATTAATGGAAATTTGTTTTAGTTTCTGTAATGCCCTTCAATAAGACATGACATTAGAAAATATTAAGAATTTTTGTCTTTGTGTGAATGGCATCTTGCACTATTTTTTCTACCTCTAGATTATCATCTAGAAATTGAAAAAATTATGTCACTTGTCTTAATTTTATCGAAGTGTTTTAATTCCTTAGATTCTAGCATTAATATCATAAACACATAGTTAATCAGTCTCTTCAAATCATAAATGATTAAATTTAACATGTGAAATATAGATAATCATATTAGTGTTATAATTTTTTCTTTTTCTTTTTTTTTTCGCTCTCTATTACCATCCTATGATGGATCACTCTCCCCGAAAATTGATGCAAAAATATCTTACACATTTGAATCAAGAAACCATCTCAGCAAGAAATAATCATTACAAATTATTTGAAGATATCAACTCATCAATACCACAAATGTTATACTTTGTTTGAATTAAAATATACTTAAAGAATGATTTAGACTTAATTTGGTTTTCCCTCTTAAAAGAATATTAATTGGCTTTTTTTTTAGATTTCTAGAATCTAGAAGCATGAAAATTTTGAAAATATATTTTTGTTTTCAAAAATGCTAGAGATATTGTTTCTTCTCATTTAAATTTAAAGAATAATGCTCCAAAATTAAATTTTATCTAATAACTCATGCATTAAAGGAGATAAAAAGAAAGAAAGTTAACATTTAAGATTTTAATCTTCTAAAATATAGAATTGTCAACTTATTAGACCTAACACAAAGTTACTTAAAATTTGTGCTTTACATTGGTATAACATATCAAAAGGAATAAAATAAATTTAAAAAATATTTTTGGATTCAAGAAAAAATGGAATGAAAAAAAAAAATCCAAAAAATAATAAAACTTTTGAAATTTAAGTCTATCAAATAACTAATCAAAGGTTTGAAAATAAAACCTTTGAAATATAAAGATAAATTAAATTCATTTCATATCTAAGAAAGTTTATAGAAAACATCTCAAAAAATTATTGGGAAAATACTAGAATCCATGAACAAGGGCATATAAGAAGGCAGTATAAATAAAGAAGTAAATCATAAGAAACAAGAAAAATGTTTCAAACTAAAGAAAAACTAGAAATGCTCCATGGCTATCAAGAATTTCAAAAAAAAAATTGGGTAAGAAAATATTCAATTAGAAATAAAAATTATAAAAAGATGCTTCAAGAATCTTGGTTTATTTGGGAATGTTGGAATAAGATGTTAAAATAATGAGATATTTTGACTCGGTGGAATCTTTAATGTAAGGTTTATCTATGTAAAAAAGAAAATGAGCTCTTATTGTACAAAAGAAAAGTAATAGTAGGTTTTCATTATATAAAAAATGTTCTAACCAAATAGAAAGAAGAAAATGTTCTAACCAAATAAAAAAGGACATCTTTGTTGACGGCTTAATAAAGACTTGGTTATTTTCAAATGATCTAATTTTATTTAAGGAATAATATAATCTATTTGGATACAATGTCAAATCTCTAACTAGTACCAAAAGATAATGAATTCATATATGGTTCATTGTAATAATAATCCTAAATGAATATGAAAATGATAAATTTCTTGTATATCATCCTCATACACACTAGAAAAGTAAAATTGAGAAACCAAATCATGTACCAAGTTGATAAATGTATGATAGAATAAATTACGATGAACCAAACCATTATAAATATTCACCACTTAAGTAATGTGTAGTTTCACTAATCCATGACATGTTATCATCAAAATAGTCATAATTAGTAAGCAAATATGACTCTAACATGTATATAGTTGAATTCATAGTGCCATTAAAATAATCATGTAATTAATCATCTCTGAGAGTAATGATATCATCATGTAGTGGATGAAGAGGTGATAAAAAATCAATAAAATCTAGAGGAGAATTGATTGAATGAACATGAGAGTACATGCTACCATTATGTAATGTATCACTAGATAAAATAATAGCATGTGTAACCATATACTCAACATGAGATAGAGAAAAAAAATATCCACTACGAATCATAACACTCTGTATAAAATAAGCTAGTTTGGATGGATCACTATTTTTAGATACTTCAAAAGATAACGAATCTAATTAAATATATATGAAGATATCAACACCATCTAATAAAAAAGATGGTGTAACTTCATTACTTTAAGTATTAATTGTAAATGCATTTCTAGAAAGTTTGTTCACAATAGCATCATCCATTATATGAATAAAACAACCATCATGAATAAAATATAAGATATAATTTTTTCTCGAATGAATTAAAAAATACTATTAAGATTTGTTTAGAGAAAAAACTAAATATTAAATTTACTTTTTTTTTTGGTTAACCGTAGGAGGTATCCTACCAGCACTTGTATCATCATGCTTTAGGGAGCTCTTTTGGCGACTTCACTACGACTTCAATCCTTGCCTCTTTGGGCTTACAAACGCCAAGTTGGGAATCGAGAGAGGCGAAGCGGGCGACAACCTCCTAGTGGACGACAAGAAGTTAACCACCATACACCCGTGATAAACGTCAGAAGGAGACTAACCTGTGCCAATGGGGACCAAACCCACTCCGCATCGACTCACCCACCCATCTAAAAGTATTAAATTTACTTTTTTAATATCTATATAAAAAATTTCATGCAAAATTAGTTTTATCAATTCTTATATAACTTCTAAACTATTTTTTTATAAGATATTAAATATTAAATTATGATATTTATATCAAAATTCAGTCAAACCTATTGCCCTATAATTTATAATTAATAATCCATCGAAAACTTTATTAAAATAAATAAATTTAACGATGCCGCTTCTTGTCCGCAAGTTTATATGATTTAAAAAGTATACTTCCGCATTTCAGGCCATTATCACATGGAGTCCAGCTATACACGTCAGGGTAATTTATTTGCGATGTAGGGAGGCAACGTCATCCGAAGTCATCTCCTCGTCATGTGTCCGCGACATTAAATAGCTCTAATACATCACCAGACTTCCTACAGATTTCTTTGAACAAAAGAGATAAAATCCGTTTGAAGATCTGTTGACGATGGAGGATCTGATTGCAAAAATATGGTCATTTATCGGTCTTTTCACGCTGCTGCAGAACATTCTTCCCCCACACCTGCACCAAATCTTGATGGATTGGTTATCATCTATTAAGGATTATTTCAACCCTCCCCAGTACCATCTGGATATCCCAGAATTCAAGGACAGTCGTGGAGTCAACGCCAACGAACTGTATGAAATCGTTGAGCGCTATCTCGACGGCGTAGATTGCATTGCCCGTACGCGAAGACTGACTGTGTTTCGTGCCAGGAATTCCACCAATTTGGGGTTCTGCCCAGCGTTTGATGAGGTGGTAGAGGACAGCTTCAGGGGAGTCAAGGTATGGTGGACTCACAGTGCCCTCCTTGAGCAGCGCAATGGAGAAGGGGGAGGAGACCGCAATGCAGCGAACGAGAGGCGGAGATTTACTCTCAGAGCGGAGAAGCCAGACAGAGACTTCCTCTGCGCTTACTTCGATTACATTACAAATCGCGCAGCAGAGCTTAATACGCTCAACAAAGACCTCACACTGTATACCAATGCAGGGGACGCTCTTTGGGGTGAAGGATGGACAGGAGTCCCCTTCAAACATCCCACGACCTTCGCCTCTCTCGCTCTCGATCCCCTGCTCAAGTCCACAATTCTCAGAGATCTTGACCGCTTTAAGAAGGGAAGGGAGTTTTACAGACGGATTGGGCGTTCCTGGAAGCGCGGGTATCTTCTTCACGGGCCGCCTGGAACAGGGAAATCGAGCCTCATAGCTGCCATTGCTAACTACATGAGATACGATGTTTATGATCTGGAGCTCACGCAGGTGAATGATAACACCGAGCTCCGCGCGCTTCTCACCCAAACGAAAGAGAAATCTGTGATTATTATTGAGGACATTGACTGCTCGGTCAATCTGGCTGATAGGGTTTGGAATTCTCTAACGGGCGATCAAGAAGAGCAGAAAAGGAACGGCATTACATTGTCTGGTTTGCTCAATTTCACGGACGGCCTGTGGTCCTGCTGCGGCGAGGAGCGCATTATTGTGTTTACAACGAATCACAAGGAAATGCTTGATCCTGCCCTGCTCAGAAGTGGGCGGATGGACATGCACATTCTCCTCTCCTTCTGCACTTTCGATGCATTTAAATCTCTTGCCTTCAATTATTTGCAGGTTGACGACCATCCTCTGTTTGCAGCAGTGAAGGAGAAGATGGATTCTGAGGCGGAAATGACTTGTGCAGAAATTATAGAGGTTTTGATGAATAAAGTGGAGGAGCCCTGTGAAGCGTTGAATGATGTGATTTGCGCTCTGGAGGCCAAGATTAAGGTAAAAGAGGAAATGGTTCCAGTTCCATCCACATCTCACCAAGATGTGGAAGAAGAGAATCAAAACGCCAAAACAGGAAAGAGTTGTCACAAGGGATGTTCAAGGAAAAGGCGAGGAAAATGCAGAGGGTGCAGGCGCATCTATCCAGCCCCGAAAAATGCATCGGGGCATGGATGCATGCCGCATGCCATCACTTGCACTGAATGTTATGCATCGTATCATTTCCGTTATTCGTCAGATCTAAGTACTGTTTGATAAGACAGGGTGAAATGCATTTACTCTTCACTTTATAGAAATTTACTAACTTTATGGAATTTTTAATAATTTGAACTTTTATGTTTATGATATTTAATGTTTTAATAAATATTAAAATATATTATATTCAAATAATTATTAAAAATATTTAATTAAATTATATATAGTTTTCTAATATAATAATATAATATATTTCAACAATATTATTATATTATTTAAACTAAATATTTTTTATAAAATTTCATTATATATAATATATTTACTAACATTATTATAATATATTTGAATTATGATATAAAAATTGTAATATATTAGATATTATAATATAAAGAATTTTTTTATAATTGTTTTTTATATTAAAATTATAAAAAAACATATTTTTAAATTTAAATAATATTATATATGATAATTATGTATATTATTTAAATAACTATTCTCTTAATTATTATATATAATTTATATGAAATATTTAGTTGTTTATTATTATTAGTTTTATAATATTATCATATTGTCATATTATAACAATATGATAATAATAATAATTAATAAAATAATTATTTAAATATAATATACATTATTATTATCATGTATAATATTATTTGACTTTAATAATATTTTTAAGACTTTATTTAACAAAAATTGATGGGTTCACTAGTATTATAATATAATTATTATTATAATTATATTAAAATAATAATAAAAATATATTATAATAATATAATACAATAATAATAATTATATAATAAAAATAATAATATTAATATAATATGATAATAGAGCCACCCAAATATCAATAAATCAATTGAAAATGAACCATAATTTAAAATGGAAACTTCTAAAAAGTAAATTAATTTTCACCCTTAGATAAAATACAACCCAACAAACAATTAATATCCCTATCCAAATAAGACTAATAATCTAAAAGATTTAACATAAACTTCTAAAAAGTAAATTAATTTTCACCCTTGGATAAAATACAATCCAATGAACAATTAATATCCCTATCCAAATAAGACTAATAATACAATAATATTATAATATAGTATTAATAATAATATAATATAATATAATATATTATTAATAATATAATATAATATAATATATTATTAATAATATAATATAATATAATATAGTACATTATAAGAATTGTATTATAATATAATTTTTCTTTATATTATATTATCTAATATATTACAATTTTTATCTCATAATTCAAATATATTATAATAATTAGTAAATATATTATAATTTAATTAAATTTTATAAAAAAATATTTAGTTTAAATAATATAATACTATTGTTGAAAAACAAATAGGGTAAGGGTTAGGGTTCAATCAGGGTTGCAATTGTTATTTGGGTTTAATTAAGGTTAGGGTTTAATTGTTGTTCAATTAGGGTTAGGCTTATAGAATAAAGTTTCAGGGTTAGGGTTAGAGTAGAGTGGGGTTAGGGTTGGTGTTAAAATGTTCAACTAGGGTGATAGTTAGGGTTATGATTATGGTTAGGATTAGGGTTACAATTTAATCAAGGTTAGAGTTATGGTTTAAATAGGGTTAAGGTTTAATTTTGGTTAGGACTCAATTAAGATTCAATAATTCTAACTACAACCCTAACTCTAATTCTATCTCTACCCATAACCCTAACCTTAATTATATAACTCAAACCCTAATCCTAATAGTAACACTAACCCCAACCCTAATCCAAAATTTATCTCTACCCATAACCCTAATCCTAATGCTACCATAACCCTAACCTAATGCCAATCCCAACTCTAATCCTCATTATATCTCTAACCCAACCCAAATTATAATTCTATCATTAACTCTAACCCTAATTGTAATCCTAATAGTTAAGCTAACCAGCCCCAACCGTAATAATAAACATAACCCTAACCATAATCCTAATTTCAATACAAACTTTAACCCAAACCTAATCCTAATGTTACCTCTAGTTGTAACCCTAACCCTATCAATAATATTAACACTATTTACAACCATAATGTTAATTGTATGTCTGAACCTAACCATAACTTTAATCTTAATCGTAATTGTAATCCTAACCCTAAACCTAACCTTATCCTTCATCCTAATTATATCTCTAATGCTAATCCTGACCCTACCCTAATTGTAATGCTAAATCAAACCCTACTTCCAATTCTATCTCTAACCCTTACCCTAATCCTAATTCTATCTCTAATCCTAACCCTAACCCTAATTGTAATGGTAAACCCAACCCTGATTCTAATTCTATCTCTAATCCTAATCATAATCCCAATCCTAACCCTAACCTTGATTCTATCTCTATCTCAAAGCCTACCTTTCA
>VDFB02099296.1:0-29031 GCA_007258455.2 Sequoia sempervirens | reverse complement strand
TGGTGAGAAGGCACCCTAATCTGAATCTAACATGGCTTATGAGATGGTTGTTGATGTTGTTGTACTGCACCCTCTCTAGGGGCATCTAGCTTGTCTATTCCCTATGGAGGAAGTCTCTCAAATATCCTCCTCTACACCAATCGAGTCTCCCAATCACTGGGCAACTATCTATGATCCCTCTATTTCCTTGAGATATTGGATCCACCTACTCCACCTCCACCCTCATCTATACCTCCCCTCCATCTTACTGCCCTCTATGGTGGTCAGTCCTCATCATCATCGAAAGTTGGCACTAGCTTGTCTGGACAAGATAATCTGGGGAATCGATGGATGAGGAAATACTGATAATACTCTGGCATCATACCCCCATCCATAATGCCCGACAGGTAGTCCCAATCCTATGCACCAAGTGAAACACACTCTGTGCAGTCTATCTCATAGGAAATGGTAGGTCCCCAATCTGCCACATCCTGTCACCTCTGTGCATAAAGTGTTGTCCCATGTGGGAATCCCTATACCTAGCCATACTGTCTCAATACCCGAGTGATAATGAAGTGCTCAATGATAAAGGCGGTAGATCTAATTAGGTATCTAGAAGTAAACATGTATGGCATCTCAAGCACATCCTATGGCCATGGCTCGCAATCCAAATATGGCTTGCAGATCACTATGTCAAGATCATCCAAAACTCATCACCAATACTCAAGTTTTCCCAGCTTCTACTAGACAACAACACCTGTATATCCATAGACATAGGGTATCCCGACTGGTTGATCCCTATCTGCCAAGGGGCGTGTAACAGCTAGATGTTCCCATGACCAAATCTATAATAATGTGATCCATACTAATCAGCTAGTAGCACCAAGATAGACAACCCGATGAAGATCATGGTATAAGTGGGAAAGCATGCAGGAACCCCAAGAATACCATGTCCCCTGTTTCATCATCCTCTCCAGCACGCAACCCCAACCAATAGATAGTTGCTTCGACTTGTGGTCGGGACATAGAAATCCACCAACAAATCCAACAAGTACAGATGGTAAGGGATCATATAGATCAAGAATCTCCCGCCAAGAGATATCATAACTACATATCTCATCATTCTCAAAGATCCACCTGAGTGCATCGGTCCCACCCTGCTCGGTCACATCATACATAACAATCTCTCTAACCACTGGGATGCGCAAAATCTTGTAGACATCCTCCAAAGTCATTGTCATCTTTCCAGTGGGTAGATGGAAGGTATTGTGCTCACTGTGCCATCTCTTGGCTAATGCAGTTAGCAAACCCCTATTAATCATGTATTGGGGTATATCAATCAAAGAGGACAATCCACATCTAGCGATGACATTGAGATTTTCCTATACCAGATGTGGTATCATCTGCCATGTCTTCGGGTATCATTCCTAAGACTATAGAACACCTAAGTTCTCCTACAATCATATCAAATCATTGTATCAGCATTCGACGTATCAATCTATCTATCAACCTAATCAGCTCATGTGAGATTTCAATCAATCTCGTTGAGAATTTATCATCGACTCTCATTCATCATGAGGCCATTATCATCCATCCTATCAAGCATTAACATTATGATAATTGAAACTGATCAAAAACAAATCAAATGGAAGGACACAAAATCAAATTTTTACCATTCTGGTGCTTATGGGCTAAACTGTCTAATAAAAATGCTAGAATATTGCATCATAGTGCTACAAATATTAATACGCTACTCTATGCCATCAAAGCGCTAAACTATGGTACCAAAGCGCTAAAATATGCGATGCACTAAAACATCACATGTATGCGCTAACAAATCTACCTAAAACGCTAAAAAAATTAGAATGCTAAAACAGTGACCCAAAACGCTAAAAAAAAGTAGTGATGCACTAAAAACCTACTTCAAAACGCTAAAATGAGTAAAAACGCACCAAAAAATCAAAAAAATGTGCTAAAATTTTCAAAAAAATCACATAAAAAGCGGATTTCGGGGTACATAGCGAAGGACCACGTTCTGGAGGTCGCTTGAATCATCATACTCGCTCGAATTGGTGGTCGTGGTAGGGAATCACCATCTTTGCCTCAAAGCTCAAATTCTCAAAAATCAATTTGTGCAAATGAAAATGAATGGTAAATTGATTTTCACTTTTTACCTTAAAAGGGGGAAAGTGTAATTAAATGGGATGCATTTTCCCACTTTTGTTTTAAAAAATAAATCAATTTAATCAAATAACAAAGCACATTATTCAAATTTAATTGGGACATGAATTGAATAAAATCCAAAAATTCCACAAAAAAAATTAAAAAATCCAAAAATGGATCACAAAAAAATTATAAAATCAAAAAAATTGTAAAAATGTCAAAAATCATTAAAAATCCTAAAAATTTGAAAGTCTGTCTGATTCATCTCCCAAGGGGGCATCCTCACATCGTTATCTAACAATCAACATCTGGGGAAAATTGAAATCATATCAGCGTCACCAAGCAAAATTTTCTTTGAATCAACATGTTGCCACACATTGCTTCAAAGAGGGGCAAAATGTATACACTGAAAATTGGTTTGGAGAAAATTAATTAAATACGAAGATATTTAATTAATAAGTCTTTTATTCCTCTACTATATAAACAAATTTAATAATTTATTTATACAGTTCATTATTTCTAATTTTTCCCACCTTAATTCATTTCTTCCATTTTCCTAATTAAATAGGCAAATTTAATTAATTTGTTTATTTAATTATTCATCCACATTAAATTTGAATTTTTAATTCAAATTCGGACACATGTGTCCTAACCCTTAACCACCTAACCTAACCACCTTCTAGCCTAACCCATCCAATATAACCATTGGTTTAACTAACCCTATCCCCTCCAACTTCCTCATCCTAACCTCCTTTGGAGTGTTCAGTCTCTCTTGAGGACACATGGCATCTTTTCCACATGTCCTTTATCTCCTTGACACTTGCCTTCTTGTTAGCATTTGTTGGAGATTCCTTAACACTTGTCCCTCTAGGGATGACAAGTGTCCTGTCTTTCAACTTCCTCTCTAACTTCCTCATTTTCGACCATTGATCTCTCCAGACCAAATCTCGATCGTTGAATCCTGCCACGTTAACTTTGGCTTTGGAAAGTCTATAAATACCTCTCTTCTCAACCATGAGAAGACCCTTAGCATACTTAGCAATCTCAGCCTCATTAGTAGCATTCTTAAGAGCATTCTAATAGTTTTAGCATTATAATTTAGCATATCAATAGTATCATTGCATTTTTAGCATAGCTATCATGATAATTTATAATTGCATATCATCGTCTAGATCATAGAATTGTATCATTTCATTCTCGTTTCTCAAGTAATCATCTTGTAGATCATGCAGCTGAGAGCCAACCTATAAATCAACAAGATCCTTGGGAATAGAGAACAATGGGATGATTTTAGGGAGTTTTCTAACTTGCTTCTTTTATTTGACTCTCTAACGTAATGTTTCATTGAATGTGTGTTTGATGCTTGTTAAATGGATTGATTCACATAATTTTGCACACAAGAGTAATTGGATATATGTGTTGTATTAGATGATGATAAAAGAAAAAAATCATCTCTATTGTGTGTGTGTTAGCTTAATTTCTCTAGGGTATTTTGGTGGGCATTACATACAATCCCAATCTCGCTATTTTGGGAGGATAATTTGGTGGTCTTATTTAATTCAAATCTCAATCCATGTGAAAATATATCAAATCTAAGTTTAAATCCCTATATAAGACATCCCTCTTAATTCATTTTCATCATCTTATGTTATGCTAAAATTATCAACAATTCAAGATCAATTCTTCTTCCTCAAGAGCAGACCTAATTCAAGGAGCAACAAACTACATCAAGGCAACTTCAACTTATTCTTTATCTATGGTGCCCCTATCCCAAGACCAAGGTTTTGGGGCACCCTAGTCCTCAAGATTTTGCATCAATTTTCAAGGGAGGATTCTAGACAAACTCAGGTTTTAGGTTCTCTGACAACAACTCATACTCAAAAGACCAAGGCATTATGGTGCCTTGGCCTTGCCAAATCAACATTAGATTTTAGTCATAGGTGCACAATCAGATTCCCTATCCATTTCTATGTCTTCTATGTACAACATTTATAATTATTTGTTAGTCATTTACAATAGATTAAGTGTTTAATTTCTTCATACCTTATCCATAGTTTTCATCACAACATATCTTTATAGTTCATTCAATTTCCATAGCAGTGAAGGAATAGAAACCCTAAAAGTATCATTTGACTCCATTTTACTAGAGTTATTCAAATATGATCACTCCTCTAGGTTATTTTCTATTCCAATGTTAGTGTGAAAGTGGGTCTTGGTCTTATGTCCTACCCGGTTCTATTTTCATGCATTACTTCTAATTTTCATTTCTCGATTTGATTTGTATACACTTTAAACATTCATATTTGCAATCATTTTTGAAACATATAGCTTATTTGCTTTCATTAATTGTATTTTTTAGTTGATATGCTTGCATTTAGTTAATCACATACTTGCTTCATTGCTTAGACATTCAGTTTTTTTTTCTTTGCATCAAGTTTCTTTCATTGCATTGTAAAAAAAAGAGACCATTTTCAAATCTTTTCATGTTTCCAAAATTTTTTTGAGTGGGCTGCCCCAAACTCCATTCCATGTCATCAATTCTAGGATGAAACATCGACCTTTGGTTGATTTGTCTTTGCATTATGATAGCTTCCTAGACCTTCTTATGACCCTTCACTCCTCTCCTAAAGATCCTACCAAGGACATTTTGAGGCAATAGGACGATTTCAATCACACCTTTATTAATGCTCTCTCTTGTAAAGATGAAGTATTAATAAATAACGCTTGTTCCTCTCCCAAATTTGGCCCTACCCATGAGGAAATCCTAGTTCCAAAAGAGATTATTGATATTTCTTTCAAAGATCTCCCTCTTAAGGATGAAGCTTTGAAGAGTGATGTTGATTCTTTTCCTAGAGTGTACCTCCCCCATGGGGATCATTTGGTGTTAGAGGATGATATGGTAGCTATCTTTCCTAGTGAAACTATACCTTATTTCCATTTCAATAACCTTCCCTCTAAGGATGAAGCATAAATGACTAGTGCCAGACCCTCTTATAAAAATGGTCCTACCTATGATGACATTTTCATGCAAGAAGAGACTATCAACACATCTTTCAAATATCCCCCTCATAGGAATGATGTTGATCTTTCTCCTAAAATGTACCTTACTTGTAAGGATAATTTGGAACAAGAGAATTTTCTTAGATTACAAGGGTTCTATATCACTAACAATCCCCTCTATGAGGATTTCCCTTTCATTCAATCCAAAGATAATCATATTCATGAAGAAGTGTTTAAGGTTGATAATCCTATTTATGATCCACTTGATGATTTTATCTTTACTAGATCTTCCTCACATATTGCCAAATAATCTTCGATTAATATGATACATGTGAATGGTTATGAAACTCCTAACATGCCTATGATTGTTGGTTAGGGTGGTAGTAATCCTCAAACCTCCCAACCTCTTAATATACCGGTTATTGTGGTTAAAGGTGGTTATGATACTTTTTGCACTCCCAATAACCTAGTCATTACTATGAAAGGTGGTTATGCCACTAAAAGTCCTTATGGGCATGGAAAAAAATCACTCAAGAAAGTTACAATGTAGTTGCTTGCACATATAACACAAGAAAAAATAGGAAACCTAATCCTCTTTTGGTTATCCCTAATTCTCTTCCCATTTCTCAACCAATGCTTCCTCCAATTCCTCATCTTTCTCAACATCTTGGAAAGGAATATGATCTTATTGAACAACTTTGAGCTACTCATGCCACTTGATATCTATTTTGGGAGTTGATTTAAACCTCACCCTCCTATCATGGAATGTTACAAGATGCTTTAAAGAACTTATATGTTCCACTTGTGGCAACACCTAATAATATGAATTCCTTGATTGATTCTATGAAAGCACCTAAAGCTCAAATTGTGTTCTCTCAGGATGAGTTACCTCAAAGGAGATTCAAAATAAATATGATCCTCTTATGATGGTTTTCCTTATTAATGGTAATTCTATAAGATGAACCTTAGTAGACAACAAATCTTGAATTAATGTGGACATTTCTCTTATTCAACCTAAATCTCTTTCTATTTGTGGCTTTAACAATGTTGCTATAACATCCTTAGGTACTATAACCTTTCCTATTAAGGTAGGACCTGTTATTTTACCTACACCTATCCAAGTCATGCCTGATAAAATTACTTATAATCTTCTCTTAATATGACCTTGGATTCATAATATGCAAGTTGTCCCTTCTACTCTTCATCACCAAGTCAAATTCATTTTTGACAATAAGATGTATACTTTGCATGTTGATACTAATGTACAAGCTTGTTTGCAAATTTCATTAAATGATCTAAATCTTATTCACATTATTCTAATTCTTCTACTACTCAAGATGAAACACCATCTCCTCCTGAAGATACTTCCTCGTCTAAAGAGGTACTTTTAGAAGATGATTGGGGGTCATTAGATTTTACACCTATCTTTGTAGGAGAGTATAAATTCCCCCTTATAGATTCTAAGATTAAAAAGAATGGTGATATGGTGGAACCTAAGAAGAAATCAACCTTGTCTAAACAACTTAGTAACAATTTTGTGGCTGCCTCTAATTCAGCCAATTCTTCAAAATCCTCTATTTCATCTAATTATGACATTGAGATCTATGAGACCCCATCATCCCTTTCTGCTATGGCATCCCTTTATGGTCTGGGTTTCCACATTTTAGCTAAAATTGGTTACAATGACAATGGTTGTGGCACAAATGAACAAGGGATTATAATTCCTTTAGAAAATAAAATACATGAAACCTCATTTGGACTTGGATATAATCCTTCAAAGCCCACCAAAGCATCTAAAATACCATCTCTCAATGTGAATTTCATATTTAAAATTGATGACTGTGATATGTTAAATGAATACCTTGATGAATTCATCTCAATTAGATCATCCTCTACATCTCTTAACATTCATAAAGAAGATCACATGATTGACAAGTCCCTTTATGAAGCTTCCCAAGAGGTTAATAGGATTGACAGTCCCATTTATGAAACTTTACCTTCTATTCATTCCAATACCCTCCCTTATATAAATTAGGCCCTTGTGAATCATACGTGTCCCTCTCCTAAGGTTTCTTTTATGCATGAGGAAGTTTGTGTGCAAGAGGAACATGACTTAGGGGCCTATTCTTCTCCTAGACACTGTTTTGTTGATCAAGACATTCCAATAATTATCATCTTATGTATAATTTCACTTTCATTAATTGTAGATCATTTAACATGTCATATTCAACTTCTTTGTACACTCTACCATACAATTAAATAACATGAGTGGCTATTGTGTTGCTCCTCACTATGTGACATTAGTATCTTACCTATTGGGGGCTTATTGTCATTCATGGTGGTACAATTTTATGTGCAATCATACTTTGGTATAAACATAATAGCCTATTTTGTATCTTCTCTTGTCTCTATGTTAGAGGGAAAGAGTGATTTTCAAGCATCTCTCCTTAAGATTAAATTTTCCCTTTGTGAAGTAGTGCCTTCTATAAGGATATTTTATTGATTGTGGATGTAATGCCCACCAAAACACCCTAGATAAATTAACCAACTAACTAACCAAATAGAGATAAAAAAAATTTAAGCATTAACAAAAGGAAAACATATGCATTAAATCAATCATATACTAGATGTACACACAATCAACTTAAACATAATCATAAGAACATAATACGTAAGTGAAACTAAACAACATCTCATCAACTAACATTCCCTAGGTATCTCAATGCCATTACTTAATGTGACTCTAAATACATGAACACAACTAACATCATAGATTTCCATCACATACTAATACATTCCCAGTTACTATTATTCCTTGGTTCATTTTAGAAGCACCAATTCCAAATGTTCCTATACCCATTATCCATATCATTAATTCCATTACTAAGCATCACCTTCTACACATCTAATGCATTCCCATTAATAATAATAACCATATATTCTATCATAATACCAAAATGCATAACCATAACCAAAAGATGAGAACAATAAGAGAATGCCTTCCATTACTTAAAAATTACCATAATCAATATCATTAAGGGTAATCATCTCATTACATGATGTATCATGCAAGTGTATCTAATCATCTACTTACAAGTTACAATACCATTTCACATCATGATACTTAGTATACAATCTACACATACAACTATCTCATGATACATAATTTCCTATCCTACTATTGTGAATGCCACATGAATCATACTACAACATTGGTTCCATTCTATAATGTTTACAAAAATCTTCTCCAAGACTCCATCCATAAACTAAAGAGATAAAGGATCATATCCACACATGTGAGCATCCAACGAAGAACACCCCAATGGAAGAAGGAATTAACCACCCGACCATGTGGAACCATAAGGAACCACCCCTCATGCTACAGAGAATGACATAAGATCCCACACACACTCTAGATCTAGAGTGACACCTAACAACCAAAGGATACAACCAAAACCTCCACAAATGAAAATAAACCACATGAACAATACTCCAAGTCACATCACGAAGCTTAATAAAAAACACAAGACATCCAAAGGCACCACAACAAGAAGGCATAAGGAACTAGGATCTACATGTAGGGAAGAGAGTCATCACATGCTATCACAAACAACAAAGGATATCCCAGGTAAGGAGAGTTAGAGCTCCTTGTTCCTAACATTCATGGAACCATCTCAACCTTTAAGGAAATCAAGGGTGTTTGGTTTATCCGGTTACCAGATCTTCCCAAACCTCATCTTGATTTTGTACTAGCACTCTAGGCCATGAGATGGGGCACCTCCAATATATTTCTTATCTTATTAAGATAAATTACTACTACACATCCCTCCTAAGATTAATTTATTAGGTTATCACTTGATTATACAATAAACTCCCAATGAGTTATCCCAACGGTCTAGACCTCAGCTCCTCAACATAAGGAATCCTAGTGGTCTATTCCTCATGACCTTGGGAGAATCATGGAAGCCCACTCTCCCTAATTATGCCCCTAGACCATAGGGTAACCACATATACAAAAAGGAGGCTCATACAAATGTATTTCACAAATGACATCCATACAAGGTTATCAAGAGCCTCATAAATAATTAAGAGCAAGGCATAATCCCCTCTTGCTCAACCATAAGCAACACATTCCTCCATATCAAGGAAAAACCATCTTTTTGGAGCTATAAAATGATATAATATCCAATCTGAACACAACCAATACTGGAAAATATAGGAATGTCAAAATACAGCCTCTGGTACAAAATATAGACTCAAAAAAATCAACATAGGAAGCCAAAATTAGCCTAGAAATGAAATAACAACATAACAACTCATTTCTACAAAGTTTCAACACAAATATGATCTTTTGTAGCGCATACAAGATCTCTTGTAGTGCATATAAGATCTCCTATAGCATATCCAGAAACTCATATAGCGCATCCAAAACCTCATGTAGCACATCTAGAACCTCTTGTAGCTCATACAAGATTTGTAGTGCATACAAGATCTCCTATAGCGCATCCAAAAAATCCTATAGTGCATCCAAATCCTCCTGTAGCGCATCCAATAACTCCTATAGCACATATGGCTTAAACTCTAGCACATTTGACTTAGACGCAAGGAAACTCAAAAAAATGGAAATATAAAATTATGATAACACCCATAAATGCATTGGGTATACAATATGATGCGAGTAATCAACCAAAAGAGGTGCATAACATATAAAAAGCCAAGGAAACATACAAATATAAATACAATAACCAATCCTAGTCACTGCAAGTATTCTTAGTTCAACCACATAAGCTACTTCTGGCAAGGCAACTCTCAGGAATATCATCAATACACAAAGTAGGGCAATAAGGCTGCCCAACAAATGGAAAAAAGAAAACCATCATAACATTCAAACAAGTTCTAAATGAATGGTAGTAATAGAGACTTCTAGGTAAACAATCAATGCATGGGGAACTCACAACAATACACAGGAAAAACAACCAAGCCATTCACGACAGACATAAAATAAATCCAAAATTTGTATATAAAAATACCAATTCCCCAAGGTTTCATATGCCTATATTTATATTTATAAAACCATATAATCAATTCTATAGTAACCCAAATTTCTCTCGACAGACAATCTTTTCACATGCATGATGTAGACATTCTTTTCAAAAGAAAATGCAATAAAAGGAGAATTTCAACCAACTTGGAATGTAGAAGTTATGGACAAGAAAATATGAAGAAGAGCAATCCAATCCACTACCATCCAAGCCAAGCCAAAATCCAACCCGAGAATTCTTCAAAAAATGTAAAAATAATTCTCCAACAAGCCAACCCCCGAATACACTCAGAAAACTCAATAAATAAAAATCCATTTAGAAACTATGCAATATCTCCACCAATCAAATAATCGATAATATAATATTTCATACCCACCATGCACAAAATCGAGGTAGATTAATATAAAATATTATTATTTACCTCCCCAAAACTCACAACCAATAACAAGATAGGGTAGGTAGGATAAATATTAAATTAAATAACCCAAAGGGGTAAAAGGGGAATAAAATAATATAACACCCAACTAAATAAATAAACTATGAGTGCAATAGTATAAGCACCCCAATTAAATATTAAATCACAAACTATAAAATCAATAATAATTAAACAATGTATAAATAAATAAATATTAAATCCAATAAATCTAGAGCTCAAATAATAAACATTTAAACATTAAACCATAAAACAATAATAATATTAAATCATCAAAACCATTAATTAAATAATAAATCCCCAAATAACAATCACATTGATATTAAATATCAATGTCATCCAACTATCTAATTTAATACTTTATTAAACTATACAAATCAATCAATTAAATTAATTAATAAATAATCACAACTAACAAGGGTATCAACTTAAACCTAGATTGTGTAGAAGGAACTGATGTCACCTTCAATCAACTTCCATTGGGATAAAGACATACTTAGACCTGTGAGATTAGGTGGAGTTGATGTCTAGTACCTGCAATCTTGCAACCACCAATAACCAGAAAGCAACATATGCAATAACATATATCATAAATGATTAGGCAAGTGAGAGAGAATTGCAACATCATATCATGCTCGTAATGAGTGATATGGCATCATCTCTATCACAAATATAGAATTAGGACACACATGGCAAATCATATCATCATCTCATCCAATATAATCATGAAGTGGTGTTAGCACCATCTAGATACCATCATGTCATCATAGGCAATATAAATCATGCAAAAATAATAAGTGTATATAGATCACCAAACGCAAGTCCATCATCATAATAATCCAAGATATATCATCATCCACATAAATCATCAAGTATCATATTTCCATATAAAATGTCTAGCATCATCAATAAGCGTCCAAAATATAGATATAGTCATAAGTATTAATCAAAACATCATCAAATAGTCTAAAAAGTTCTATCGATGCACACAAACAAAAGGTGAATCAAGGAGGGACACTATAGTGGAGGTGTATATCCTTGTTGAGGATCCCCTTCCTCTTATTGCAACAAGTATCCTTGATGAGGATCTTATCCTTGCCTTATAAGTACATATCCTTAATTGGACCTCTTTCTTAGTGTTGGAAGTCTATAATTATTCATAAAATCCTTCTCTTTCTTAAGGACCCACTTACCATTTATTGAATGGTATCTTTTATAAAGAACCCTTCCATATTGTGGACATTCATATCCTTGTTGATGATTCTATCCCTCTTGTAAGGAGAATGAATCCATAAATAGGATCTTTTTATTTATTTTAGAAGAGTGTTTCTTTTTTAAGTTATTTATTTTTGGTGTCCTCTCCATGCTTTGGGGGAAAGACTAGTATTTCTTTCATCCCCTTCTTTTCCAAAGATTCACCTTTCCTTTGTTGAGTTGCATCTTTCACTTGATGTCATTTCTTGCATATAATTATCCTTCATGCGAGTACATGTATGTTCCTTGGTTATGATCTATTCTCTATTTGAAATGATACATCTTTCATGAATAGTATCTCCTTAGTGAAAGTGTGCAATCCTTCACTAAGAATCCACTTTTTCCTAAACATTGGAGAAGGTGTGTATTCTTATTTTCCTTCTTTTCAAAGATGTTATCTTTATCAAAGATCCCCTCTCTCTTCGGAGGTGGACGTCTTTGGGTAAATATCTCTTCCTCCTTTTATCCGTCAAAAGGATCCCTTTACACTTGTTGCAAGTTATCTCTTTTACAACCATTGTTTCCTTGCTTATAAGAGTCATGCCTCTTTAGCTTGGATTTATGTACATTGTTTCCTAAAGGATATCTCCTTGGTGACAAGGTGTGTATCCTTGTTTCTATCTTCCTTAAGACCTCAACATAGGGTTATGTTGATATCTTAATGGGGGGCATACATCATGGCCTCCTTGTAGAATATTCTTCAATTCAAGTTGTAAATTTTCTTGCATAATGCCTTGCTCAGTTGTCCTTAATGCATGTCTTATATGAGGTGTACATTCTCAAAACTAGACCTAAAATATTAGATGAGATGCTTCATTCCTGAAACTAGACATATTGTTTTTAAATTGCATGTCTTATACAAGTTGTTGCATTCTCCAAACCAGACCTAACTCTTATATGAGATTCTTAACTCTTGAAATGATATTTTCACAAGATGAGTGGAACTAGAATAATATAGTTTTCTGGAATTGACTTTTCCTTCCTCCATAGATCACCTAGCATAACACAACTTGCTAGCCCATGGAATCCATGTTCCTTCTTTCTCTCCCATGAACCCATAGCATAACACACTTTGCTAGTGTTGGATCATGGTTTATTGTGATTTAAATTGGTGTACATCCTTGTTCTTTCTATAAGTCCACTTGTGCTCCTACAATAACATATTGAGAATGATATTAGTGGATGAGATATTTTGATTACTGATGTCTCCTTAACTAGTTGACTTGGAACATTGCGATTTTGTACTAACGTTGGTTTCTCTTATTTTTACTTGAAGGTTACTTGCATGGATTGATAGGATCCTATGCTTGGGGGCTTGATCATCCCTCAACATTATCCTATCCCTAGTTTTTCTTGATCTTAGATGCTCTATCTCTTCATTTCTACTTTACAAAGAGTATGACTATAAGATCATACTCACTAAAGTGGGGGCTAAATGTAGTGTTGTAAATTATACACCTTTATTAGTGTGTTCCATTTGATACTCTCCTAGCACCTATTTTAGTATTTTCCTTTCATCTATGCATTATAGGACCCTTATTGATTTAAAATAATATTATATGTCTTATTCTATTTTATTACATCATCACACTCTTATTTGGGTCCTTAATTCTATGTGTTCCCTTTATTATTTTATCATGATTTATCCTTAATCCTACCCCAATTTCAACTTCCAAAGCACATTTCACATATCTATACATTATGGTTTGAGCCACCAAGATGGATTTGGAATTAGAACCCCATTATCTTTCATTCCCTGAAAGTTAGAAAAATATTGCGAGGACCAGGGCGACCTACTATCCCGACCTTGCTCTCTTTTGCTTGAATTTTGGGAGGATAATTTGATGGTTTCATTTAATTCAAATCCAACTCCGTGTGAAAATATATCAAATCTAAGTCAACCTAAATGTGATTTTAATTATGAAATCCCTATATAAGGCATCCCTCTCAATTCATTTTCATCATCTTATCTTCTGGTAACATTATCAACAATTCAAAAGCACTTCTTCTTCCTCAAGAGCAGATCTAATTCAAGGAGTATCTATAGGTACCTGACAAAGTTGGAAGACCTCAAAGAGCATCAAGAATCTAGTACAGGATTGTTCCCTAAATTTGGACCTTCTTTTTATGGACCAAAGCACTAGGGCACCCCTTTCCTAGGTCTAAGACACTAGGGCACCCTAGTCCTCAAGATTCTAAATTGATTTTCAAGGGTATATTCTAGATATTCTTAGGTTCCAAATTCTCTGACAGTAACTCATACTCAGAAGACCAAGGCATTCTAACACTCTGGTCTTGCCAAATCAGCATCATATTTTAGTCATGCAAGTGCACAGTCAGTTTCCCTATCCTTTTTTGATTATTTGTTAGTCATTTACAACAACTTAAGTGTTTACTTTCTTTGTACCTTAGCCATAGTTTGTATCACTTCAATATATCTTCATAGTTCATTCACTTTCCATAGCAACAAAGGAATATAAACCCTAGTAGTATCACTTGACTCTCTTTCACAAGAGATAGTCAAATACGATCACTCCTCTAGGTGATTTTGAATTCCAATGTTAGTATGAAAGTGGATCTTGGTATTATGTCCTACCTGATTCTATCTTCATACTATACACAAACCATATAATTTAATGAAAATGAATATACCTCGTGAAAGTAAAAAGCATCATAAAGGAAATAAAATACACCTCATGCAAATTAAAAGGGGAATTAGTATTCTACCTTATGCATGCATAGTAAAAAAATTATGATACACATTTTGAGGATATATTTGCAAAAATGAAAAAATTAAGGCAATGGGAAGAATATTTATATAAATCATTATCTTGATATTCTTGTACACTCATCAAACTATACAATTACACTTGTAAAATAAAATATTTTGGAATATAATTTGTAATCCAGATTATCCTAAATGTGTCATCAACTAAATATCATGGAAGAATCGTCATGTTTCCATTGGTGGCATCTCCTTCATGGTGGATGAGGAAGTTATTTCACAGGTGACGGTTCTCCAAAGCACTAGAATGAAACATCTTAAACATTCTAAGACCCAGGACAATGAGAGTATGAATAATTTTTTTGTGGGGGAGGAGGCTCCGGTGCACAACTAGTTTGGGTTTAAACGGGAGGCTCTTTTGTAGCCGTGGAACCAAGTGTGTCTTGCCCTGATGAAGTATGTCACACTGGAAGGAAGGTACAAAACCTTTTACTACTACCATTTTCCCTTGTTAAATCATCTTAGATATAAGGTTCTTCTGAGCTTTCCCTTTTTCCTTCTTATGGACCTTGAAAATTCAGTTGAAAAATGTGTTGAGTCGGTTGTTGCTACTCCCAATGAACCTACTCCTCTTCCTCTCCATCAGGGTCTTATCCTAAGAATTTACCATTTTCATTTGGCCTTATTCTTGCCGAAACTTATTTCAGCCATTTGTATCGAGGAAATTGAGCCCCCCGCTATGCCTAACTTGTCTCTGACCGAATCCAAAGGCCCTGTCAGAAAAAGTCTCCCCACCCCTGCTGCTTCCCAAAAACCCGAACCTACTACTAAAAAACTCAAAGGTGTTGAAGGAGTTGCCCAAACCTATGTTGTGACTAGCTTGTGTGATCTAAAGTCTACCCCTACTAAGACTCCTGGTAAACCTCGCTAAAAAAGAAAGGTAAGGAGGAGAAGGTGCCTCTGAATAAAGGGAAGAATATTGTGACCAAGGAATTCTTGGTTGATATGGTGGTTGAAGAGACCTTGGTCATTGGTTGTGATGCCATCATTAGGTGCTCTGGTAGACTGTCAAAGAACAAGAGAAAAGTTAAAAGTTCATATTAGAGACTTGGACACTAAAGAGGATTTGTTTGACAGCAAAGACAACAGAGTTGAAGAGGTGTCGAAGGATGAGGATGGTGAAAAAGCCAAAGGTCCCGCTTCTATTCCTGACAAGGGAAAAGCTCAGGAGGAGGTTTTGGCCTCCCACTCATCGAAGTCGTTGGAGATTGAGTAGAATGATACACTACACTACGGGTAGCGGGGAGGAGCTTGTTGTGTTGAAAGAAAGATTGGAAACCCTGGACAAAAAATTCTATAGGTTGACCTGCTTCACTGTCAGGATGATACACTGTGTCACTAGTACCCTGTCAACCACCATGAAGGATGAGTTGGAGATCAAGAGGACCGAGGACCATCAAGAGTGGGTTGGTGATGATATGGTTCATCTATTGTCTAAGAACTATGAGAAGGCCAGCTAGTCTACTCCTGGTTTGTTGTTGGTCTGTGTGTGCTGTTAGACTATGTCTAGTTTTAATTAGGTTTTTTTGGTGTGGTGTTTTGTTTAATGTTTTTTTCATCAGGACTTTATGGGCCCTTAGGGCTCTCTATGAAGGGTAAAACACCCTGAAAATGTTGCTTACATTGTAAAAAACTTATGTATATGCTAATAAAATATATGAATAATTAGAAGTATATAGTGTCATTATCATATTACACATGAAATTATGATAGTAAAAAATAAATAGTGATAAACATATGTGAGTGTAATATCCATTTATGAATATAGTACAATATATTAACAAATTTGTAAAAAAATATCTCAAATCAGGATCATGATGACATCCAAACAAATGGTCTATAATATGTGACATAGATGATATTTGTGGAGTTGATATGCTCGTCATCTCACAAAGTCATCCTACATGTTATTCAAATATTTACACCATCCTACGTGTTATTCTTAAGTATTTGAATTATTTTGGATAATATCCAAGGCATAAGTAAGCTATATATATGAGCTAGTGGTTATTTTATTATCATCATATTATAATTTGTGATCTTCTTAAATACTATTCAATGTTATCTCCCTCAAAGTGGCTTGTTATAATAGCTTATTATTAAATATTTTTCGCATATTTCCTTTTTTGTGTGATTTATTTCATTACAAGTGGTATTAGAGCATGATCTTGGCACCAGAAAGGTGACAACTAGAGTATTTTTAATATTTTGGAGGTCATTTTGGGAAGCACACATCTCCATTGTTTTAGCAATATTTATCTTCAAAAGGTTTTAGAAGGAATTTTTCAAGCTAAGTATGCAATATAGATTTGAGGACATTTGGAGTAGAATTCGAGTTATTATAAAAATAGTATTTCCACTAATTTTTCTCTTAGGACAAAATTTTAGTGAATTTTTTTGAGGTATTTTGGAAGTGAGATCTAGGCCCTACTAATTTTGTAGTGCCCTTCTGTGACACACTATTTTATGATGCTCTTGATAGATACTTATGGCTTTGTTTATGTTTTTGATGCTCCTAGTTTGATGTTAGGCACTTCATGTTGACACTTGATATATTATGTTTCTACGTGGATGATGATATACTCAGGACTATGATGATGTTGGGATTCATATTTGGTTGTCTATGTGTATTTATTATGATGATGTTGTGGCTTAAATTTATTTATGATGATGTCGTGCCATGTGCTAACCCTACTTCATGTTTATATTAGATATGGTGATGTTATTGTTGATGCTATGACTTTTCCATGATTGCATTATTATTGCGAACGTGAAAGGAATGATGTCACATCACTTATTTATGAGTGGGGTATGATGCGATTCTATTTCACTTGTTTGTTTATCTTATATATATATATATGTTGTGTACAAACGTTTGGTGTTATGCAAGATGTAGGCACTAGGTGTAGAAACATAGATTTTTCACTTCAAGGTCCTAATTCTTATCCCAATCATCTTCCATAATCCAAATAAAAATTCACTTTTCTTAATCCAATCTCATCATTCATCCTTTTCACCATTCTTCATGATCATCTTAATCCAACTCTCCTTATTCAACCTTTCCTCCATCCTCATATTCTTCTAATCTAAATCCCATCTAAAATAATCCATCCCAACATCCATCCATTCTTATCCCCTCGAGGTTACTCGTATATAGTATTGACGTAGGTCCAAAAAAAAAAGCAAAGATGGTTGCCCAAAGATCTGAACTTCTCAATCTCAATCCTCATCAAAGACCTCATTTCACACAAATCCAAAATCCAAAAAATCAGAGCTTGGTATAAGCAAATGGTTCTGGAACTTCATAGATCACCCTATTGATCATGCCCACCCCAACCCACTTACCAAGTTAATCACATAACCTCCAAACCATCTACCATATATTCATCCATTCCACCTCAACACATTATATCTAATCCCAATCCATCTCACATTCCACGAAGACTTGATAAACATGATCAATGACCTAAATAAAGGGACTCAAAAGAAGACTTATACATCACAATCCTCATCTTTCTACAAAACCTCCACTTACCATCCAAGTCCCTTACACTACAATCCTCCAAACCATAATCCTAATCCCCTTCATAGTCCTAATCCTCCATTTAATCCAAATCCATTTCATAATCCTAATCCTCCACTTAATCCCCCAATCCATAATCTCAATATTCCATCTAATTATAAACCTCCACATAATCCTAGTCCTTCAAAATCCACAGTATCACCATTCCTCTAGATTTTTTTCCAACAAAAAATCTAAGACTTACGAGTAAAGGAGAAAAAATACACACCTTGAAAGAAAGTTGTCCAATCTCCTCAAGTCATACATCCACCTCCATCCCCTCCAAATCAAGACAAACCTCAATCTCCTAAGCTTCATGACACTCTCATCCCTCCATCTACCCAAGTTGAACCTCCATCTCCTCCAAATCAAGACAAACCCAAATCCCTTAAGTGTCATGATTCTCTCATTGCCCAATCTACCCAAGTTGAAGAATCCATATCCTCCTCCATCACATCATCCCCACAACCCCAAACATGTCAAGAGCTTGTTCCAAAGCATGTTAACATATTCCTCTCCACTTTAAGATTAAATCATCCCTCCATCTCATGATGCCACTCCATCTCAAAATGCTAGTCTACCCTCCACTCCATCCCATGATCCCCTTCCATCTCAAGATAAAATTGTCTCTCCTATTTCCCCCTCGCCCTCTCATCCCAAGTCCAGATCAAATCACTCCATCTCATAATCCTATTACATTTCAAGAGGAAATTATCCCCTCTATCCCATTGCATGATCGTCGTTCATCTCAATATCCAATAATCCCTCCCACTCCACATGTTCCCATCCCAAGTCAAAATCAAAGTATTCTTCCATCTCCATGTCATGATCTGAATCCATCACAAGATACTAATATTCCTCCTAATCCCCCACATGATCCCAATCCTACACAAGATACCATCATCCCTATCTGATGCAGAAGCATCCTTGGTTCTTGGAAATCTTGCATCAACCAAAAATACTTTCTTTCAGTTTTTGTTCTTGTTCTATTCTTGCGTAGTTCATGTTGGCGGATTCAGTATTTCTTCATAGTTGCTCACCAAACCCTATGGATATATGTGTACATCGTGGACATGTTAATTTTCCTTTTCCCAATATTTGAGAACAATTAGATCTTTTTTCCAATAAGTTATCGATTTCGGATTTCATGGCAGTTTCTTGAACCAACACCAGAATAATTTTCAAAGTTAGTAGCTAATTTGATTGCTGGTGGATCGTTCCTGTAACTTGCAGACCTTGGTAGTGTGATTTTAATTGTTCCATGGAGTGTCCCCGACCTTCATTATAGGTCCATACTTCATCCTATGTATTCACCAAGGAGTAATTCAAATTTGACGCCAACCTGGTCATGCACATGTTATATTTTCTTTCATTGGAGAATGTAATAATTTTTGGCCGATGCAGATGTTTCCAGAATTGTGGATGTGATATAAATATTGTAATAGATAATTAGAAGAGTAGATTTTTATTAGGTGGAATAATATAGATCTGATCTGTAAGATTGAGCTCACATATAGGAGCATATTGGAATGTTGCATTTTTTAACATGTTGTAACAAGCTTGTGAGCCAAATCTGTAAGCCTAGATGTTGCCAGCCGATTGTAACTGATATTTCTATTGATGAGAATATTTGCATATGCATTTTCCTCCATAGTTTTTGTTGCTTCCATTGTGTTACTCTTGTTGCATGGTCTAGATTATTCTCTTTGAGGACCCTCCTACTGCAACTGTGCTAGATTGGTATCAAAGTGAGATTCGATTCGTGTGAGGTCATTAGAATTCACGAAGTCCTGTTGAAGATTTCTTGTAGGGTAACAGATTGAGGATCTAACCTACAACTGTAGAAGACTTGTGTAAAGATGGCAAGAAGAAGAAATGCTAGAGGAAATGGAGCACGTGGAAATGCAGACCAAGCTTTAATGGAGATGGTGAGAGAAATTGCTACTAGATTAGATGTAGTCAAAACAACCTAGAGGAGAGGTCGACCGGTTGATGATGTGAGTGATGAAGAGGTAGAAGTACAAGAAGAAAGAGGAAGAGAAGATCAACCTAGCCTAGATCAGGGAGAAGAGAGGTTCATAAGAGCCCTAACTAGAGTGAATACAAAACCCCATTTCAATCCACCAGATTATAATGGTAAGTTGGATTAAGAAGAATTGCTTGATTGGATTATAAATATGGAAAAGTATTTTAAATTTGAAGGTACCACTAAAGAAAAAAAGGTGAAATTTTCTTGTACAAAGTTGAGAGGACATGTATCCCTTTGGTGGGAACATTTGCAGACAGATAGGCAAAGAAGAGGAAAAGAAAAGATAAATTCATGGGATCAGATGGTGAATAAGTTGAAAACAAAGTTTATGCCTGCAAATTATTAGATCAGTTTGTTCTGAAAGTTGAAAATTTTGGAGCAGAAAGAGTTGAGTGTGACAGAGTATACTGAAGAGTTCTATAAGTTGAATATCAGATTTGAACATTCAGAGGATGAGATTGAGCAAGTAGCCAGATATGTGAATGGTTTGAGGTCATCTATATAGGATGAGATTAGTTTGATCGAGTTGCAGAGTGCGGAGGAAGCATATCAATGTTCCCTAAAGGTAGAAAAGAAGTTGAATAAAAGACATGAGCAAAGGAAAAGAGGAAGAGGTGGAAGATTTGAAAGAGGAAGAACTTTTATTGGAGGAGGAAGAGGATATTTTCTAGATCAAAATAAGGATAAGGAGGTCAGTAAGAATGATAATGCATATCATAGAGGTGATGGAAACTCTTACAAAAGAGGAGGATATGGTGGTTACCAGAATGAAGGTTATAGAAGAGATGATAGAGGATAGGAGAAAAGAGTATTAAGGGGAACTTGCTATAAATGTGGTGGAGGACATAGAACATTTGAATGTAATCAAAGAGAGACAAGTAGAAAGACAAAAAATAATAGAAGAACAACCTTTGTTGAGGAGGATCATGTTGGATCATCTAATAAACCAAAATATGGAGAAGTATTGGTGAATAGGAGAGTATTATGCCAAAGTGAGATGAAGCAAGAGCCATTGCAGAGAAAGAATTTGTTTTGGACTAGATGCAAGGTAGTTGGTAAATGTTGCAAAGTGATTGTTGATAATGGAAGCTTAGAGAACCTGGTTTTTGAAGAGATGGTGACCAAATTGAAGTTGGAAAGGTTGAAACACCCGAAGCCCTATCAGATAGCTTGGATTCAAGATGAGCATAAGATTCTGGTAAGTGAACAATGTTTGGTGAAATTGAAGATAGGAAATTACCATGATGAAGTTTTGTGTGATATCATGCCTATGGATATATGTCATGTTTTGTTGGGAAGGCCTTGGCAGTATGATAGATAGGATATTCCCAATGGAAAGAAGAATATATATACCATTGTTGCTAATGGGATGAAGTAGACTTTGTTGCCATTGGAAGATGTTCCTAAAGTTGAGGTTTGTACGAATGATAGGGTTTTTCTAGTTTATGGAAGGAGATTCCTTGATGGATTGAGACATGAGAATGTGTGTTATTCCTTGGTTCCTAAGAAGGCCGAAGACTTGAAGCATGTGGAAGAACAATCAAAATAGATAAAGGAGTTGCTGACATAGTATGAAGAGATCATTTCAGATAATGTACCTGATGGACTACCACTTGTGAGGAGTATTAGTCACTGTATGGATCTGATTATTGGAGCTAGTTTTCCTAATAAAGCAGCACACCAAATGAAACCGACAGAGAATGAGGAGTTGAATAGACAAGTGCAAGAATTGTTGAGGAAGGGTTTGATCAGAGAAAGCTTAAGTCCATGTGTAGTACCTGCTATGTTAGCACCTCAAATGGGTGGAGAATGGAGGATGTGTATAAACTCTAGAGCCATAAACAAGATCATGATGAAGTGTAGATTTCCTTTTCCCTGAACAAATGATATTATGGATTGTTTGAGTGGAGATAAATACTTTGCAAAGATAGATTTGAAGAGCGAATATCATCAAATCAGGATTAGAGAAGGGGATGAGTGGAAGACAACATTTAAGACAAATGAAGGATTGTATGAGTGGTTGGTGATGCCTTTTGGACTAACTAATGCACTAAGTACTTTCATGAGGCTGATGAATGAGGTATTGAAGACATTCTTGGGTAAGTTTGTGATTGTTTACTTGGATGACATCTTGATTTTTAGTAAGAGTAGAGAAGAACATTTGTTGCATATAAGATAAGTTTTGCAGAGTTTGAGAGAAGAGCAGTTGTTGATAAACATTAAGAAGTGTAGTTTCATGAAGGAAGAATTGGTATATCTAGGATTTGTGATATCTGTGGATGGATTGAAGATGAATCCTAAGAAGGTAGGAGAAATTGTTGAGTGGCCTACACCTGAAAGCATTGGAGAGGTAAGATCCTTTCATGGATTGGCTAGTTTCCACCAGAAGTTTATTAGGAATTTTAGTTCTATTTGTAGTCCTATGTCAGAAACGATAAGAGGAGATAAGAAAGATTTTAGGTGGAAATCTAGAGCAGACCAAAGTTTTGAATTGTTGAAACAAAAGGTGACTAAGTAGCCTATGTTGGATTTACCATATTTCAATAAGGTATTTCAAGTAGACTGTGATACAAGTGGAAATGCAATTGGAGTAGTATTGAGTCAAGAAGGGAGACCTGTAGCTTACTTCAGTGAGAAGTTGAATGATGCTAGGAGAAGATATTCAGTGTATGATCAAGAGTTTTATGCCATAGTTCAAGCCTTAAAGAAGTGGAGACATTATTTGTTGCCTAAGGATTTTGTGAAATATACAAATCATCAAGCATTGCAATATTTGAACAGTCAGGGTAAGTTGAATCAAAGAAACATGAGATGGGTAGAATTCTTGCAGAGCTATACTTTTGTTTTGAAGCATACAAGTTTAAAGTCAAATAGAGTTATTGATGCTTTGAGTAGGAGAAGGAATTTACTGACAAAGATGAGAGTGGAGGTATTAGGCTTTGATGAGTTGAAGAACTTGTATGAGGAAGACCCGAATTTTACAAAACCTTGGAGAGCTTGTAAAGAACTAGTTTTGGCTCGGATAGGAGTCAGTGGTTGGATTATTTCATTTAGGAGGATATGTTGTTCAAAGGTAATCAGTTGTGTATACCCCAGAGTTCAATGAGGGATAACTTGGTGAAAGAAAAGCATAGTGGAGGATTGTCAGGACAATTTGGAGTTGATAAAACAGTAGCATTGGTAAGTGAATTATTTTTGGCCTTAGATTCATAAGGATGTTAGGAGATTTGTGTAGAGTTGCAGAGTTTGTCAAGTTACAAAAGGAAGTAGTCAAAATTTTGGATTATATAATCCTTTGACAGTTCCAGAGAGACCTTGGGAGGATATTAGTATGGATTTCATACTTGGTTTACCAAAGAAAAAAAGAGGGAATGATTCTGTATTTGTGGTGGTAGATAGATTTTCTATGATGGCACATTTCATACCTTGTAAGAAGACAATAGATGCAATACATGTAGCAGATTTGTTTTTCAAGGAAGTGGTTAGATTGCATGGGTTGCCTAAGAGTATTGTTTAAGATAGAGATGTAAAGTTTGTTGGTTACTTTTGGAGGACACTTTGGAAGAAGTTGAAGATAGATCTAAAGTTTAGTTCTACATTTCACCTATAGACTGATGGAAAGACAAAGGTAGTGAACATGAGTTTGGGAAATTTGCTGAGATGTTTGGTTGGAGAGAAGATTGGAAGTTGGGATCTAGCCCTTGCACAAGCAGAGTTTGCTTACAATAATTCAATGAACAGGAGTACATGAAAGAAATCTTTTGAAATTGTTACTGGAGTTCATCCTAGAGGTATATTAGAGTTGAGAGACATCGGTATGGAAGATAAGAGGAGTGCAGAAGTAGAAGAATTTTCAGAACATATGAAGAAAGTGCATACTCAAGTGAAACAATAATTGAAAGACATGAACTAGAAGTATAAGGAGAGAGCAGATGAAAAGAGGAGACATAAGGAGTTTGAAGTTGGAGATGAAGTAATGGTATATTTTAGGAAGGAAATATTTCCAGTTGGCACATACAACAAGCTGAAGATGAGGAAGTTTGGACCTTGCAAGATCTTGAAGAAATTTGATTCAGGAAATGCATATGAAGTAGAGTTACCGGATGGCATGGGTATATCACCTATATTCAACATTGCAGATCTACATCAATACCATGAAGCAAAATTCGGTGAAGACAATAAAGAAAAATTGGAGAATCAATTTTCTAAACAGTAGTCAGATGAGATTGAGGAGATTCTGGATATCAGAGATGGAAGGAAAACTTGTGGAAGGCAATACAAAGAATACCTTATGAAGTGGAAAGATAGACCAGTGGAGGATTCTTCTTGGATTTATCAGGCTGAGGTAGACCATCTTGGTTTTCCTTTAGCCCCAACAAAGTGAGGGACTCACTTTTCATTAACCCCAGATGTCTGATGCAGGAGCATCCTTGGTTCTTGCAATCTTGCATCAACCAAAAATATTTTCTTTTAGTTTTTGTTCTTGTTTTGTTCTTGCAAAGTTCATGTTGGCGGATTCAGTATTTCTTCATAGTTGCTCACTAGACCTTGTGGATCTATGTGTACATCATGGACATGTTAATTTTCCTTTTCCAAAGATTTGAGCGTGATTGGATCTTTTTCCAGCAAGTTAATGATTCTGGATTTCATGGCAGTTTCTTGAACTAGCACTGAAATAATTTTCAAAGCTAGCAGCTAATTTGATCGTTGGTGGATTGTTCCCATAACTTGTAGATCTTGGAAGTGTGATTTTAATTGTTCCATGGAGTGTCTCAAACCTTCATTATAGGTCCACACTTCATCCTATGCATTCAGTGAGGAGTAATTCAAATTTGAGGCCAACCTGTTCATGCACATGTTATAATTTCTTTCATTGGAGAATGTAATGATTTTTGGCCGATGCAGATGTTTTTAGAATTGTGGATGTGATATAAAGACTGTAATAGATCATTAGAAGAGTGGATTTCAATTAGGTAGAATAATATAGAGTTGATTTGTAAGATTGAGCCCACATAGAGGAGCATATTGGAATGTTGTAGTTTTGAACATGTTGTAATAGGCCTGTGAGCCGAATCTGTAAGCCCGAATGTTGTCAGCCAATTGTAACTGAGATTTATGTTAATGAGAATATTTGCATTTGCATTTTCCTCCATATTTTGTGTTGTTTATGTTGTGTTACTCTTGCTACACAGTCCAAATTGTTTTCTTTGAGGACCCTCCTACCATGACTGTGCCACTATCCAAACTATTCATGAATCCCATATCTATTAACTTGACTCTTCCACCTTTATCCACTATGGTTTCATCCATGAGATTACAATTCCTTCCACCTCACCTCCCCCTCAAAATAGACTCACATCTTGTTTCCAAAATAATAAGTATCCTATTGGAAAAATAATTTATGAAAAAATGAATTATCAAGGCAAAGGGTTAGGCCTCCATGAACAAGGCATAGTAGAACACCTTCAAGTCAAGAAAATGAAAGATCATATGGACCGAGCTACAAAGCTCAAGCTCAAGATGTTGGTATATCTTTTATCCCTCCTAAATCTGAAATCCCTTCGTATAAATCAAAATCACACCATCCCCCATCTTCCACATCCATTTTGGACCCTTTCATCCAAAAATCCATTCCTTCCTCATCTACATCTATTTTGGGTCCTTATGTTCAAAAGTTAAACCCTTCATCCATTCCATCTATCTTGGGTCCTTACATCTCTCCATCCACCACTCCATCACCTCAAATGATCCCTAAGAAAGATCAACAAAGGTACATATCCTTGAATCCTTTCTTACACTCTCCTTCCACCATCCCATCCATAAAACATTTAATTCATTTTTCCTCATGCACTCAAACCATTTCTATTAGAAACAATTTGGATGTTAAATATCAAATACATACACCAGAAATCCACAAAAATCCAAGGATCAACATGTCCCATTAAAAAGACATGCTCAAGAAATGAAAAATATGATCCAACAGAAGAATGAAAAATCCAAAAGGCCACAAAGTCCCCAAAAGAAAAAATCAAAAACTACGTGGATTTTGAAACTACTCATAGAACCAATGCACCTAAAAGAAAATTCCAAATTGGCATCTAAAATTGCTAGTCCAAAAGCTTTCGTCACTCATAAGTCCTCCAATCCTCCATATAACAATCCTCCATCTTCAAAATCCATTTTGGGGCCTTATGTCCCAAAATCCACTATCTTAAGTCCATCATCCTCTTCATCTATTTTGGGTCCTCATGTCCCAAAATCCACAATTTATCCTCCATCTAATTCAAAACCCTCTCTTCCACAACTCCACCACCCTTCAAGGTGTGTTCCAATGTTGATCTTCCCAACATCCCCCTCCATTTATCCACAAGTCTTACAACACCCCATCTATTCACCAACATCCATTTTTCATAATCTCATTCCTTTCATTCAATCTTTTGCATAAATCATTACCCCTCTTCATCTTCCACCCATTCCATCTCCCCATCTAGATCCTTCCTTCCCACTCTGCAAAAATTTCATTTTTACCTTTTCTTTAGCCCCCTTACATTATATTTTTCCCCTCGCTCTAACAATGTCCGTATTGACCATTTTCTTCGTCTCGATTTTAGGGTTTATAAGGCCTACCTTTTGTTTCCAATCTTGTTGGATCCCCTCTCTTTCCTATCCATATGCAAAAGTTGAATTTTGACTTCTTTTCTAGTCCCATGGCATCACATTCATCCCATCTTCGTTCGGTGACCCGTTTGGACTCGGTTTATTCAATATTGCTCAGTTTTACCTGGTTTGCCCTAATTTGCAATTTTTCACTTGAATCATCTCATTTCCGATCCAAAACTTTCCCACTCTTCCCAATTTCATCTATTTTGATCCAAATTGACTTAATTTGACCGCTTTAAGGTCCTCTGATTTCAATTTGACTACTTTTCCCTTTTAGGTTTAATTAATTCATTAATGAATTAAGCCCCCTTTTACTAATTATTCTGCCCTAGTCTTTCATCATTTCATCAAACCCCTTCCTCTTTTAAAATTAATTAAATTGTATTGCATTATTTGATTAATTTTGATTTATCCCCTTTAATTAAACAATCTTAAAATTCATTAATTAAAGGTTCATTTATTTTAACCTATAGTTGAATAATTCATTTAAATTAATTCAATTATCTAATTATGTCTTCAAATTAAATAAATATCTTTGTTTATTTAATTTTCCTAATTATCTTCTCACATGAGGATAATATCCACTTTTTTAAAAATTTAATTGAAAATATCTTCCTAATTTTTTAAAATGGCAACTTTGTCTCAAGATTCATCTTTGATTTTCAAAAATCTTAATATCTCGTTATAATTCAAATTTTATTAAAAAATGAGGTATGCATCCCCAAAATCTGCTTTTTTCTTTTTTATCATTTTTCCCTTCATCTCCTTCATCTTTCCCTAAATGGCAGCTCTATTGTGTGTTTGATCTCATCTGTCCACCTAATCAAAAATCCTTTCGATCTTGTCCATCCATCGAGTCTCTGGTTTTCTAAAAATTGAGGACTCCCCTTCAATCAAATCATCTAACTTTTGTGCATCCTTATTCTGTCATATTTTTGAGCAATCATCTAGATTAAGTAATGTTATTTTGTCTAGATAATCATCAGTAGTTAGTAAATAGTAGTCACTTTAAATCACATATTTCTAGTAAGTTTCGCACACTATCTCCTTTGCTTTCGTTGTTTCATGCACCTGGCCTTTCGAGAGTGACATATCTCTATTAGAACTAAAAGGAAGAGCAATAAGGTCTAATTGAAGAATCAAAATGGATGGTTTGCATTTACTTTGTGTTTTATTTCAATTACTTTGTTGGTAGGATTAGGAAAGTTAGCTTACAATATGAGTTTATGTGATTAACCTAGGTAGATTGTATGCATGTTTTGATTTTTGAACTAACACCCCTTTTTCCTCGTCTACATCTGGTGAACCCGACCTGAAGCACTCAAAAATTTGATATCTTTTATAAGTTTTGATCAATTGTAGGTTCCTAAAGACCAAAAAATCTTGATTTTCGTGCCCAACACTGGTCCTGCATAGGTGGCACCCAATCCTATGCAGTTGGTTGAGAACACTATGTAGTTGGTTCAATACACTGCGTAGTTGGTTCAAAATACTGAGCAGTTGGTGCTATGTACTATGCAGTTGGTTAGAGAGATTGCCTATTTAGTTTGTCTTGTCTCACATGCAGGGTTTGATTGACAAGTTTGTTACATGCAAGGTTTTGATCATTTTAACAAATTGATTTGTAGGTTTTGAAAGAATTGAAGTACAAATTTGAAGGACTTAAGGTTTAAAATTGAACAAACAACTTTCATCTAGGATCTTAATTAAGCTTGGATTTGTAAGGAAAATTGTAGCCACGTACATGACAATTTCCACATAACCCAATTGAGATTTCAACAAAATAATCACATAGAATCCACATACAAAGAATAGAAAACATACCCATCAAAGAAGACACAAGATATATTATGGGAAAACACTCATGAGGGAAAAACCCAACCTTCAAAAGCATCCACCACCATGTATTATTCAACAATGAAACCATTACAATACAACTATGAAAGCCTTTGAAACCCCATCCATCAACAAGCCATCAAAAAGCACTCCATGTGAACAAGAATGTAACCACACATCCCATGCCATGCTTCCAACCTCCACAAATGCTAACCGGCTAACTAGCCAACTCAAACAACTACCCTTGTGGTTGCTTTTATAAACACAAGCTCCCACAAAACCACCAAG